>OX375866.1:84546108-84681437 GCA_947359475.1 Heligmosomoides polygyrus bakeri | reverse complement strand
CGAAGGAATTTGATGGCGCAACCGAGAGGAAAGAATTTCGAAAAGAAAATTATTTTCTTGTGCGGTGCTTGCTGTACATATTCGAGTACTCCCTCCGGAGTGGCACTCCCCCTCGAGGAAGGCGATGAACACCGCGGCTGAGAAGAAGCTTTAGTGCAAGCCGCCTAGTTGCACTGAGACGTGTTCCAACCATCCACCGCGGCGCCGGACTGCGATAGGGGTTCGCCGAGCTAGTTGTCGCGCAGCACACCATCAGCTTTGGTTTAATTACCCAAGTTTGAGGTACTTTTAAGATCCGACCCAATTCACATTGTGGTCAGACAAATTTTGGAAACCTCTCCTCAAAGGAGAGAACAATCACGAATCAATAAATGGGCTGGGAGCTACGTTTCTCGAAGAAACGTGCTGGTGAGCTGCTTCACGTAACGAAGGCCAGGTGGAGGGAATTGCCATAGAAAACGTGTGTCCGTAACGAATTTTTGGAGTGTAGAGTGACCGAAGGACGCGAAAAACTAATTAAATTTTAAAAGTAGTTTGAATTTTTTTTAGAAAAAATTGAATCGAACGTTAGAAATTGTTGAAGAAAAATTCTCCACAAAGATCAAATAATATAAGATGTTTCCTTTTTTTGGCAAGAGGAAAAAGCTTCCCAGTGATCAATGTTTTTTTTTTTGAAATACGCAAAAGCTTACGACACCTGGGATTCCCAAGCCGTCTCCGATCCAAGTACTAACCAGGCCCAACGTTGCTTAACTTGCCAGATCGGACGGGATGGCGTGCTTTCAACGTGGTATGGCCGTAAGCGAACGTGTGTGCTGCCCTAGTCGCACACATGGCAAGTGGTGAACAGGTGATCCTTGCCTTGCACGTCGCTGGATCTTGTCAGGGAAGCAAGCCGGGACCTCCTAGCCTTCGTCCAGCCCGCGACTGTGAGCAGCAGCGAGTCGAGGGACGACACGACGGCTGCCAAGACGAGGATCTTGCCGCGTATTCGCCTTCTGGGCGCCGTGCTTCCACCACCTTGACACTCCTCCACAAAATCCATAGTCCCAGTCCGTGCCTTCGTTTCACAGCTCGCACCGCTACGGGAATCTATTCGCCCATTCAGCAACCGAAGGAATTTGATGGCGCAACCGAGAGGAAAGAATTTCGAAAAGAAAATTATTTTCTTGTGCGGTGCTTGCTGTACATATTCGAGTACTCCCTCCGGAGTGGCACTCCCCCTCGAGGAAGGCGATGAACACCGCGGCTGAGAAGAAGCTTTAGTGCAAGCCGCCTAGTTGCACTGAGACGTGTTCCAACCATCCACCGCGGCGCCGGACTGCGATAGGGGTTCGCCGAGCTAGTTGTCGCGCAGCACACCATCAGCTTTGGTTTAATTACCCAAGTTTGAGGTACTTTTAAGATCCGACCCAATTCACATTGTGGTCAGACAAATTTTGGAAACCTCTCCTCAAAGGAGAGAACAATCACGAATCAATAAATGGGCTGGGAGCTACGTTTCTCGAAGAAACGTGCTGGTGAGCTGCTTCACGTAACGAAGGCCAGGTGGAGGGAATTGCCATAGAAAACGTGTGTCCGTAACGAATTTTTGGAGTGTAGAGTGACCGAAGGACGCGAAAAACTAATTAAATTTTAAAAGTAGTTTGAATTTTTTTTAGAAAAAATTGAATCGAACGTTAGAAATTGTTGAAGAAAAATTCTCCACAAAGATCAAATAATATAAGATGTTTCCTTTTTTTGGCAAGAGGAAAAAGCTTCCCAGTGATCAATGTTTTTTTTTTTGAAATACGCAAAAGCTTACGACACCTGGGATTCCCAAGCCGTCTCCGATCCAAGTACTAACCAGGCCCAACGTTGCTTAACTTGCCAGATCGGACGGGATGGCGTGCTTTCAACGTGGTATGGCCGTAAGCGAACGTGTGTGCTGCCCTAGTCGCACACATGGCAAGTGGTGAACAGGTGATCCTTGCCTTGCACGTCGCTGGATCTTGTCAGGGAAGCAAGCCGGGACCTCCTAGCCTTCGTCCAGCCCGCGACTGTGAGCAGCAGCGAGTCGAGGGACGACACGACGGCTGCCAAGACGAGGATCTTGCCGCGTATTCGCCTTCTGGGCGCCGTGCTTCCACCACCTTGACACTCCTCCACAAAATCCATAGTCCCAGTCCGTGCCTTCGTTTCACAGCTCGCACCGCTACGGGAATCTATTCGCCCATTCAGCAACCGAAGGAATTTGATGGCGCAACCGAGAGGAAAGAATTTCGAAAAGAAAATTATTTTCTTGTGCGGTGCTTGCTGTACATATTCGAGTACTCCCTCCGGAGTGGCACTCCCCCTCGAGGAAGGCGATGAACACCGCGGCTGAGAAGAAGCTTTAGTGCAAGCCGCCTAGTTGCACTGAGACGTGTTCCAACCATCCACCGCGGCGCCGGATTGCGATAGGGGTTCGCCGAGCTAGTTGTCGCGCAGCACACCATCAGCTTTGGTTTAATTACCCAAGTTTGAGGTACTTTTAAGATCCGACCCAATTCACATTGTGGTCAGACAAATTTTGGAAACCTCTCCTCAAAGGAGAGAACAATCACGAATCAATAAATGGGCTGGGAGCTACGTTTCTCGAAGAAACGTGCTGGTGAGCTGCTTCACGTAACGAAGGCCAGGTGGAGGGAATTGCCATAGAAAACGTGTGTCCGTAACGAATTTTTGGAGTGTAGAGTGACCGAAGGACGCGAAAAACTAATTAAATTTTAAAAGTAGTTTGAATTTTTTTTAGAAAAAATTGAGTCGAACGTTAGAAATTGTTGAAGAAAAATTCTCCACAAAGATCAAATAATATAAGATGTTTCCTTTTTTTGGCAAGAGGAAAAAGCTTCCCAGTGATCAATGTTTTTTTTTTGAAATACGCAAAAGCTTACGACACCTGGGATTCCCAAGCCGTCTCCGATCCAAGTACTAACCAGGCCCAACGTTGCTTAACTTGCCAGATCGGACGGGATGGCGTGCTTTCAACGTGGTATGGCCGTAAGCGAACGTGTGTGCTGCCCTAGTCGCACACATGGCAAGTGGTGAACAGGTGATCCTTGCCTTGCACGTCGCTGGATCTTGTCAGGGAAGCAAGCCGGGACCTCCTAGCCTTCGTCCAGCCCGCGACTGTGAGCAGCAGCGAGTCGAGGGACGACACGACGGCTGCCAAGACGAGGATCTTGCCGCGTATTCGCCTTCTGGGCGCCGTGCTTCCACCACCTTGACACTCCTCCACAAAATCCATAGTCCCAGTCCGTGCCTTCGTTTCACAGCTCGCACCGCTACGGGAATCTATTCGCCCATTCAGCAACCGAAGGAATTTGATGGCGCAACCGAGAGGAAAGAATTTCGAAAAGAAAATTATTTTCTTGTGCGGTGCTTGCTGTACATATTCGAGTACTCCCTCCGGAGTGGCACTCCCCCTCGAGGAAGGCGATGAACACCGCGGCTGAGAAGAAGCTTTAGTGCAAGCCGCCTAGTTGCACTGAGACGTGTTCCAACCATCCACCGCGGCGCCGGACTGCGATAGGGGTTCGCCGAGCTAGTTGTCGCGCAGCACACCATCAGCTTTGGTTTAATTACCCAAGTTTGAGGTACTTTTAAGATCCGACCCAATTCACATTGTGGTCAGACAAATTTTGGAAACCTCTCCTCAAAGGAGAGAACAATCACGAATCAATAAATGGGCTGGGAGCTACGTTTCTCGAAGAAACGTGCTGGTGAGCTGCTTCACGTAACGAAGGCCAGGTGGAGGGAATTGCCATAGAAAACGTGTGTCCGTAACGAATTTTTGGAGTGTAGAGTGACCGAAGGACGCGAAAAACTAATTAAATTTTAAAAGTAGTTTGAATTTTTTTTAGAAAAAATTGAATCGAACGTTAGAAATTGTTGAAGAAAAATTCTCCACAAAGATCAAATAATATAAGATGTTTCCTTTTTTTGGCAAGAGGAAAAAGCTTCCCAGTGATCAATGTTTTTTTTTTGAAATACGCAAAAGCTTACGACACCTGGGATTCCCAAGCCGTCTCCGATCCAAGTACTAACCAGGCCCAACGTTGCTTAACTTGCCAGATCGGACGGGATGGCGTGCTTTCAACGTGGTATGGCCGTAAGCGAACGTGTGTGCCGCCCTAGTCGCACACATGGCAAGTGGTGAACAGGTGATCCTTGCCTTGCACGTCGCTGGATCTTGTCAGGGAAGCAAGCCGGGACCTCCTAGCCTTCGTCCAGCCCGCGACTGTGAGCAGCAGCGAGTCGAGGGACGACACGACGGCTGCCAAGACGAGGATCTTGCCGCGTATTCGCCTTCTGGGCGCCGTGCTTCCACCACCTTGACACTCCTCCACAAAATCCATAGTCCCAGTCCGTGCCTTCGTTTCACAGCTCGCACCGCTACGGGAATCTATTCGCCCATTCAGCAACCGAAGGAATTTGATGGCGCAACCGAGAGGAAAGAATTTCGAAAAGAAAATTATTTTCTTGTGCGGTGCTTGCTGTACATATTCGAGTACTCCCTCCGGAGTGGCACTCCCCCTCGAGGAAGGCGATGAACACCGCGGCTGAGAAGAAGCTTTAGTGCAAGCCGCCTAGTTGCACTGAGACGTGTTCCAACCATCCACCGCGGCGCCGGACTGCGATAGGGGTTCGCCGAGCTAGTTGTCGCGCAGCACACCATCAGCTTTGGTTTAATTACCCAAGTTTGAGGTACTTTTAAGATCCGACCCAATTCACATTGTGGTCAGACAAATTTTGGAAACCTCTCCTCAAAGGAGAGAACAATCACGAATCAATAAATGGGCTGGGAGCTACGTTTCTCGAAGAAACGTGCTGGTGAGCTGCTTCACGTAACGAAGGCCAGGTGGAGGGAATTGCCATAGAAAACGTGTGTCCGTAACGAATTTTTGGAGTGTAGAGTGACCGAAGGACGCGAAAAACTAATTAAATTTTAAAAGTAGTTTGAATTTTTTTTAGAAAAAATTGAATCGAACGTTAGAAATTGTTGAAGAAAAATTCTCCACAAAGATCAAATAATATAAGATGTTTCCTTTTTTTGGCAAGAGGAAAAAGCTTCCCAGTGATCAATGTTTTTTTTTTGAAATACGCAAAAGCTTACGACACCTGGGATTCCCAAGCCGTCTCCGATCCAAGTACTAACCAGGCCCAACGTTGCTTAACTTGCCAGATCGGACGGGATGGCGTGCTTTCAACGTGGTATGGCCGTAAGCGAACGTGTGTGCTGCCCTAGTCGCACACATGGCAAGTGGTGAACAGGTGATCCTTGCCTTGCACGTCGCTGGATCTTGTCAGGGAAGCAAGCCGGGACCTCCTAGCCTTCGTCCAGCCCGCGACTGTGAGCAGCAGCGAGTCGAGGGACGACACGACGGCTGCCAAGACGAGGATCTTGCCGCGTATTCGCCTTCTGGGCGCCGTGCTTCCACCACCTTGACACTCCTCCACAAAATCCATAGTCCCAGTCCGTGCCTTCGTTTCACAGCTCGCACCGCTACGGGAATCTATTCGCCCATTCAGCAACCGAAGGAATTTGATGGCGCAACCGAGAGGAAAGAATTTCGAAAAGAAAATTATTTTCTTGTGCGGTGCTTGCTGTACATATTCGAGTACTCCCTCCGGAGTGGCACTCCCCCTCGAGGAAGGCGATGAACACCGCGGCTGAGAAGAAGCTTTAGTGCAAGCCGCCTAGTTGCACTGAGACGTGTTCCAACCATCCACCGCGGCGCCGGACTGCGATAGGGGTTCGCCGAGCTAGTTGTCGCGCAGCACACCATCAGCTTTGGTTTAATTACCCAAGTTTGAGGTACTTTTAAGATCCGACCCAATTCACATTGTGGTCAGACAAATTTTGGAAACCTCTCCTCAAAGGAGAGAACAATCACGAATCAATAAATGGGCTGGGAGCTACGTTTCTCGAAGAAACGTGCTGGTGAGCTGCTTCACGTAACGAAGGCCAGGTGGAGGGAATTGCCATAGAAAACGTGTGTCCGTAACGAATTTTTGGAGTGTAGAGTGACCGAAGGACGCGAAAAACTAATTAAATTTTAAAAGTAGTTTGAATTTTTTTTAGAAAAAATTGAATCGAACGTTAGAAATTGTTGAAGAAAAATTCTCCACAAAGATCAAATAATATAAGATGTTTCCTTTTTTTGGCAAGAGGAAAAAGCTTCCCAGTGATCAATGTTTTTTTTTTGAAATACGCAAAAGCTTACGACACCTGGGATTCCCAAGCCGTCTCCGATCCAAGTACTAACCAGGCCCAACGTTGCTTAACTTGCCAGATCGGACGGGATGGCGTGCTTTCAACGTGGTATGGCCGTAAGCGAACGTGTGTGCTGCCCTAGTCGCACACATGGCAAGTGGTGAACAGGTGATCCTTGCCTTGCACGTCGCTGGATCTTGTCAGGGAAGCAAGCCGGGACCTCCTAGCCTTCGTCCAGCCCGCGACTGTGAGCAGCAGCGAGTCGAGGGACGACACGACGGCTGCCAAGACGAGGATCTTGCCGCGTATTCGCCTTCTGGGCGCCGTGCTTCCACCACCTTGACACTCCTCCACAAAATCCATAGTCCCAGTCCGTGCCTTCGTTTCACAGCTCGCACCGCTACGGGAATCTATTCGCCCATTCAGCAACCGAAGGAATTTGATGGCGCAACCGAGAGGAAAGAATTTCGAAAAGAAAATTATTTTCTTGTGCGGTGCTTGCTGTACATATTCGAGTACTCCCTCCGGAGTGGCACTCCCCCTCGAGGAAGGCGATGAACACCGCGGCTGAGAAGAAGCTTTAGTGCAAGCCGCCTAGTTGCACTGAGACGTGTTCCAACCATCCACCGCGGCGCCGGACTGCGATAGGGGTTCGCCGAGCTAGTTGTCGCGCAGCACACCATCAGCTTTGGTTTAATTACCCAAGTTTGAGGTACTTTTAAGATCCGACCCAATTCACATTGTGGTCAGACAAATTTTGGAAACCTCTCCTCAAAGGAGAGAACAATCACGAATCAATAAATGGGCTGGGAGCTACGTTTCTCGAAGAAACGTGCTGGTGAGCTGCTTCACGTAACGAAGGCCAGGTGGAGGGAATTGCCATAGAAAACGTGTGTCCGTAACGAATTTTTGGAGTGTAGAGTGACCGAAGGACGCGAAAAACTAATTAAATTTTAAAAGTAGTTTGAATTTTTTTTAGAAAAAATTGAATCGAACGTTAGAAATTGTTGAAGAAAAATTCTCCACAAAGATCAAATAATATAAGATGTTTCCTTTTTTTGGCAAGAGGAAAAAGCTTCCCAGTGATCAATGTTTTTTTTTTGAAATACGCAAAAGCTTACGACACCTGGGATTCCCAAGCCGTCTCCGATCCAAGTACTAACCAGGCCCAACGTTGCTTAACTTGCCAGATCGGACGGGATGGCGTGCTTTCAACGTGGTATGGCCGTAAGCGAACGTGTGTGCTGCCCTAGTCGCACACATGGCAAGTGGTGAACAGGTGATCCTTGCCTTGCACGTCGCTGGATCTTGTCAGGGAAGCAAGCCGGGACCTCCTAGCCTTCGTCCAGCCCGCGACTGTGAGCAGCAGCGAGTCGAGGGACGACACGACGGCTGCCAAGACGAGGATCTTGCCGCGTATTCGCCTTCTGGGCGCCGTGCTTCCACCACCTTGACACTCCTCCACAAAATCCATAGTCCCAGTCCGTGCCTTCGTTTCACAGCTCGCACCGCTACGGGAATCTATTCGCCCATTCAGCAACCGAAGGAATTTGATGGCGCAACCGAGAGGAAAGAATTTCGAAAAGAAAATTATTTTCTTGTGCGGTGCTTGCTGTACATATTCGAGTACTCCCTCCGGAGTGGCACTCCCCCTCGAGGAAGGCGATGAACACCGCGGCTGAGAAGAAGCTTTAGTGCAAGCCGCCTAGTTGCACTGAGACGTGTTCCAACCATCCACCGCGGCGCCGGACTGCGATAGGGGTTCGCCGAGCTAGTTGTCGCGCAGCACACCATCAGCTTTGGTTTAATTACCCAAGTTTGAGGTACTTTTAAGATCCGACCCAATTCACATTGTGGTCAGACAAATTTTGGAAACCTCTCCTCAAAGGAGAGAACAATCACGAATCAATAAATGGGCTGGGAGCTACGTTTCTCGAAGAAACGTGCTGGTGAGCTGCTTCACGTAACGAAGGCCAGGTGGAGGGAATTGCCATAGAAAACGTGTGTCCGTAACGAATTTTTGGAGTGTAGAGTGACCGAAGGACGCGAAAAACTAATTAAATTTTAAAAGTAGTTTGAATTTTTTTTAGAAAAAATTGAATCGAACGTTAGAAATTGTTGAAGAAAAATTCTCCACAAAGATCAAATAATATAAGATGTTTCCTTTTTTTGGCAAGAGGAAAAAGCTTCCCAGTGATCAATGTTTTTTTTTTGAAATACGCAAAAGCTTACGACACCTGGGATTCCCAAGCCGTCTCCGATCCAAGTACTAACCAGGCCCAACGTTGCTTAACTTGCCAGATCGGACGGGATGGCGTGCTTTCAACGTGGTATGGCCGTAAGCGAACGTGTGTGCCGCCCTAGTCGCACACATGGCAAGTGGTGAACAGGTGATCCTTGCCTTGCACGTCGCTGGATCTTGTCAGGGAAGCAAGCCGGGACCTCCTAGCCTTCGTCCAGCCCGCGACTGTGAGCAGCAGCGAGTCGAGGGACGACACGACGGCTGCCAAGACGAGGATCTTGCCGCGTATTCGCCTTCTGGGCGCCGTGCTTCCACCACCTTGACACTCCTCCACAAAATCCATAGTCCCAGTCCGTGCCTTCGTTTCACAGCTCGCACCGCTACGGGAATCTATTCGCCCATTCAGCAACCGAAGGAATTTGATGGCGCAACCGAGAGGAAAGAATTTCGAAAAGAAAATTATTTTCTTGTGCGGTGCTTGCTGTACATATTCGAGTACTCCCTCCGGAGTGGCACTCCCCCTCGAGGAAGGCGATGAACACCGCGGCTGAGAAGAAGCTTTAGTGCAAGCCGCCTAGTTGCACTGAGACGTGTTCCAACCATCCACCGCGGCGCCGGACTGCGATAGGGGTTCGCCGAGCTAGTTGTCGCGCAGCACACCATCAGCTTTGGTTTAATTACCCAAGTTTGAGGTACTTTTAAGATCCGACCCAATTCACATTGTGGTCAGACAAATTTTGGAAACCTCTCCTCAAAGGAGAGAACAATCACGAATCAATAAATGGGCTGGGAGCTACGTTTCTCGAAGAAACGTGCTGGTGAGCTGCTTCACGTAACGAAGGCCAGGTGGAGGGAATTGCCATAGAAAACGTGTGTCCGTAACGAATTTTTGGAGTGTAGAGTGACCGAAGGACGCGAAAAACTAATTAAATTTTAAAAGTAGTTTGAATTTTTTTTAGAAAAAATTGAATCGAACGTTAGAAATTGTTGAAGAAAAATTCTCCACAAAGATCAAATAATATAAGATGTTTCCTTTTTTTGGCAAGAGGAAAAAGCTTCCCAGTGATCAATGTTTTTTTTTTGAAATACGCAAAAGCTTACGACACCTGGGATTCCCAAGCCGTCTCCGATCCAAGTACTAACCAGGCCCAACGTTGCTTAACTTGCCAGATCGGACGGGATGGCGTGCTTTCAACGTGGTATGGCCGTAAGCGAACGTGTGTGCTGCCCTAGTCGCACACATGGCAAGTGGTGAACAGGTGATCCTTGCCTTGCACGTCGCTGGATCTTGTCAGGGAAGCAAGCCGGGACCTCCTAGCCTTCGTCCAGCCCGCGACTGTGAGCAGCAGCGAGTCGAGGGACGACACGACGGCTGCCAAGACGAGGATCTTGCCGCGTATTCGCCTTCTGGGCGCCGTGCTTCCACCACCTTGACACTCCTCCACAAAATCCATAGTCCCAGTCCGTGCCTTCGTTTCACAGCTCGCACCGCTACGGGAATCTATTCGCCCATTCAGCAACCGAAGGAATTTGATGGCGCAACCGAGAGGAAAGAATTTCGAAAAGAAAATTATTTTCTTGTGCGGTGCTTGCTGTACATATTCGAGTACTCCCTCCGGAGTGGCACTCCCCCTCGAGGAAGGCGATGAACACCGCGGCTGAGAAGAAGCTTTAGTGCAAGCCGCCTAGTTGCACTGAGACGTGTTCCAACCATCCACCGCGGCGCCGGACTGCGATAGGGGTTCGCCGAGCTAGTTGTCGCGCAGCACACCATCAGCTTTGGTTTAATTACCCAAGTTTGAGGTACTTTTAAGATCCGACCCAATTCACATTGTGGTCAGACAAATTTTGGAAACCTCTCCTCAAAGGAGAGAACAATCACGAATCAATAAATGGGCTGGGAGCTACGTTTCTCGAAGAAACGTGCTGGTGAGCTGCTTCACGTAACGAAGGCCAGGTGGAGGGAATTGCCATAGAAAACGTGTGTCCGTAACGAATTTTTGGAGTGTAGAGTGACCGAAGGACGCGAAAAACTAATTAAATTTTAAAAGTAGTTTGAATTTTTTTTAGAAAAAATTGAATCGAACGTTAGAAATTGTTGAAGAAAAATTCTCCACAAAGATCAAATAATATAAGATGTTTCCTTTTTTTGGCAAGAGGAAAAAGCTTCCCAGTGATCAATGTTTTTTTTTTGAAATACGCAAAAGCTTACGACACCTGGGATTCCCAAGCCGTCTCCGATCCAAGTACTAACCAGGCCCAACGTTGCTTAACTTGCCAGATCGGACGGGATGGCGTGCTTTCAACGTGGTATGGCCGTAAGCGAACGTGTGTGCTGCCCTAGTCGCACACATGGCAAGTGGTGAACAGGTGATCCTTGCCTTGCACGTCGCTGGATCTTGTCAGGGAAGCAAGCCGGGACCTCCTAGCCTTCGTCCAGCCCGCGACTGTGAGCAGCAGCGAGTCGAGGGACGACACGACGGCTGCCAAGACGAGGATCTTGCCGCGTATTCGCCTTCTGGGCGCCGTGCTTCCACCACCTTGACACTCCTCCACAAAATCCATAGTCCCAGTCCGTGCCTTCGTTTCACAGCTCGCACCGCTACGGGAATCTATTCGCCCATTCAGCAACCGAAGGAATTTGATGGCGCAACCGAGAGGAAAGAATTTCGAAAAGAAAATTATTTTCTTGTGCGGTGCTTGCTGTACATATTCGAGTACTCCCTCCGGAGTGGCACTCCCCCTCGAGGAAGGCGATGAACACCGCGGCTGAGAAGAAGCTTTAGTGCAAGCCGCCTAGTTGCACTGAGACGTGTTCCAACCATCCACCGCGGCGCCGGACTGCGATAGGGGTTCGCCGAGCTAGTTGTCGCGCAGCACACCATCAGCTTTGGTTTAATTACCCAAGTTTGAGGTACTTTTAAGATCCGACCCAATTCACATTGTGGTCAGACAAATTTTGGAAACCTCTCCTCAAAGGAGAGAACAATCACGAATCAATAAATGGGCTGGGAGCTACGTTTCTCGAAGAAACGTGCTGGTGAGCTGCTTCACGTAACGAAGGCCAGGTGGAGGGAATTGCCATAGAAAACGTGTGTCCGTAACGAATTTTTGGAGTGTAGAGTGACCGAAGGACGCGAAAAACTAATTAAATTTTAAAAGTAGTTTGAATTTTTTTTAGAAAAAATTGAATCGAACGTTAGAAATTGTTGAAGAAAAATTCTCCACAAAGATCAAATAATATAAGATGTTTCCTTTTTTTGGCAAGAGGAAAAAGCTTCCCAGTGATCAATGTTTTTTTTTTGAAATACGCAAAAGCTTACGACACCTGGGATTCCCAAGCCGTCTCCGATCCAAGTACTAACCAGGCCCAACGTTGCTTAACTTGCCAGATCGGACGGGATGGCGTGCTTTCAACGTGGTATGGCCGTAAGCGAACGTGTGTGCTGCCCTAGTCGCACACATGGCAAGTGGTGAACAGGTGATCCTTGCCTTGCACGTCGCTGGATCTTGTCAGGGAAGCAAGCCGGGACCTCCTAGCCTTCGTCCAGCCCGCGACTGTGAGCAGCAGCGAGTCGAGGGACGACACGACGGCTGCCAAGACGAGGATCTTGCCGCGTATTCGCCTTCTGGGCGCCGTGCTTCCACCACCTTGACACTCCTCCACAAAATCCATAGTCCCAGTCCGTGCCTTCGTTTCACAGCTCGCACCGCTACGGGAATCTATTCGCCCATTCAGCAACCGAAGGAATTTGATGGCGCAACCGAGAGGAAAGAATTTCGAAAAGAAAATTATTTTCTTGTGCGGTGCTTGCTGTACATATTCGAGTACTCCCTCCGGAGTGGCACTCCCCCTCGAGGAAGGCGATGAACACCGCGGCTGAGAAGAAGCTTTAGTGCAAGCCGCCTAGTTGCACTGAGACGTGTTCCAACCATCCACCGCGGCGCCGGACTGCGATAGGGGTTCGCCGAGCTAGTTGTCGCGCAGCACACTATCAGCTTTGGTTTAATTACCCAAGTTTGAGGTACTTTTAAGATCCGACCCAATTCACATTGTGGTCAGACAAATTTTGGAAACCTCTCCTCAAAGGAGAGAACAATCACGAATCAATAAATGGGCTGGGAGCTACGTTTCTCGAAGAAACGTGCTGGTGAGCTGCTTCACGTAACGAAGGCCAGGTGTAGGGAATTGCCATAGAAAACGTGTGTCCGTAACGAATTTTTGGAGTGTAGAGTGACCGAAGGACGCGAAAAACTAATTAAATTTTTAAAGTAGTTTGAATTTTTTTTAGAAAAAATTGAATCGAACGTTAGAAATTGTTGAAGAAAAATTCTCCACAAAGATCAAATAATATAAGATGTTTCCTTTTTTTGGCAAGAGGAAAAAGCTTCCCAGTGATCAATGTTTTTTTTTTGAAATACGCAAAAGCTTACGACACCTGGGATTCCCAAGCCGTCTCCGATCCAAGTACTAACCAGGTCCAACGTTGCTTAACTTGCCAGATCGGACGGGATGGCGTGCTTTCAACGTGGTATGGCCGTAAGCGAACGTGTGTGCTGCCCTAGTCGCACACATGGCAAGTGGTGAACAGGTGATCCTTGCCTTGCACGTCGCTGGATCTTGTCAGGGAAGCAAGCCGGGACCTCCTAGCCT
Organism: Heligmosomoides polygyrus bakeri; assembly: GCA_947359475.1. Taxonomy (NCBI): domain Eukaryota; kingdom Metazoa; phylum Nematoda; class Chromadorea; order Rhabditida; family Heligmosomidae; genus Heligmosomoides; species Heligmosomoides polygyrus. The sequence continues at coordinate 84,668,303 of OX375866.1, read as the reverse complement.
TCGTCCAGCCCGCGACTGTGAGCAGCAGCGAGTCGAGGGACGACACGACGGCTGCCAAGACGAGGATCTTGCCGCGTATTCGCCTTCTGGGCGCCGTGCTTCCACCACCTTGACACTCCTCCACAAAATCCATAGTCCCAGTCCGTGCCTTCGTTTCACAGCTCGCACCGCTACGGGAATCTATTCGCCCATTCAGCAACCGAAGGAATTTGATGGCGCAACCGAGAGGAAAGAATTTCGAAAAGAAAATTATTTTCTTGTGCGGTGCTTGCTGTACATATTCGAGTACTCCCTCCGGAGTGGCACTCCCCCTCGAGGAAGGCGATGAACACCGCGGCTGAGAAGAAGCTTTAGTGCAAGCCGCCTAGTTGCACTGAGACGTGTTCCAACCATCCACCGCGGCGCCGGACTGCGATAGGGGTTCGCCGAGCTAGTTGTCGCGCAGCACACCATCAGCTTTGGTTTAATTACCCAAGTTTGAGGTACTTTTAAGATCCGACCCAATTCACATTGTGGTCAGACAAATTTTGGAAACCTCTCCTCAAAGGAGAGAACAATCACGAATCAATAAATGGGCTGGGAGCTACGTTTCTCGAAGAAACGTGCTGGTGAGCTGCTTCACGTAACGAAGGCCAGGTGGAGGGAATTGCCATAGAAAACGTGTGTCCGTAACGAATTTTTGGAGTGTAGAGTGACCGAAGGACGCGAAAAACTAATTAAATTTTAAAAGTAGTTTGAATTTTTTTTAGAAAAAATTGAATCGAACGTTAGAAATTGTTGAAGAAAAATTCTCCACAAAGATCAAATAATATAAGATGTTTCCTTTTTTTGGCAAGAGGAAAAAGCTTCCCAGTGATCAATGTTTTTTTTTTGAAATACGCAAAAGCTTACGACACCTGGGATTCCCAAGCCGTCTCCGATCCAAGTACTAACCAGGCCCAACGTTGCTTAACTTGCCAGATCGGACGGGATGGCGTGCTTTCAACGTGGTATGGCCGTAAGCGAACGTGTGTGCTGCCCTAGTCGCACACATGGCAAGTGGTGAACAGGTGATCCTTGCCTTGCACGTCGCTGGATCTTGTCAGGGAAGCAAGCCGGGACCTCCTAGCCTTCGTCCAGCCCGCGACTGTGAGCAGCAGCGAGTCGAGGGACGACACGACGGCTGCCAAGACGAGGATCTTGCCGCGTATTCGCCTTCTGGGCGCCGTGCTTCCACCACCTTGACACTCCTCCACAAAATCCATAGTCCCAGTCCGTGCCTTCGTTTCACAGCTCGCACCGCTACGGGAATCTATTCGCCCATTCAGCAACCGAAGGAATTTGATGGCGCAACCGAGAGGAAAGAATTTCGAAAAGAAAATTATTTTCTTGTGCGGTGCTTGCTGTACATATTCGAGTACTCCCTCCGGAGTGGCACTCCCCCTCGAGGAAGGCGATGAACACCGCGGCTGAGAAGAAGCTTTAGTGCAAGCCGCCTAGTTGCACTGAGACGTGTTCCAACCATCCACCGCGGCGCCGGACTGCGATAGGGGTTCGCCGAGCTAGTTGTCGCGCAGCACACCATCAGCTTTGGTTTAATTACCCAAGTTTGAGGTACTTTTAAGATCCGACCCAATTCACATTGTGGTCAGACAAATTTTGGAAACCTCTCCTCAAAGGAGAGAACAATCACGAATCAATAAATGGGCTGGGAGCTACGTTTCTCGAAGAAACGTGCTGGTGAGCTGCTTCACGTAACGAAGGCCAGGTGGAGGGAATTGCCATAGAAAACGTGTGTCCGTAACGAATTTTTGGAGTGTAGAGTGACCGAAGGACGCGAAAAACTAATTAAATTTTAAAAGTAGTTTGAATTTTTTTTAGAAAAAATTGAATCGAACGTTAGAAATTGTTGAAGAAAAATTCTCCACAAAGATCAAATAATATAAGATGTTTCCTTTTTTTGGCAAGAGGAAAAAGCTTCCCAGTGATCAATGTTTTTTTTTTGAAATACGCAAAAGCTTACGACACCTGGGATTCCCAAGCCGTCTCCGATCCAAGTACTAACCAGGCCCAACGTTGCTTAACTTGCCAGATCGCACGGGATGGCGTGCTTTCAACGTGGTATGGCCGTAAGCGAACGTGTGTGCTGCCCTAGTCGCACACATGGCAAGTGGTGAACAGGTGATCCTTGCCTTGCACGTCGCTGGATCTTGTCAGGGAAGCAAGCCGGGACCTCCTAGCCTTCGTCCAGCCCGCGACTGTGAGCAGCAGCGAGTCGAGGGACGACACGACGGCTGCCAAGACGAGGATCTTGCCGCGTATTCGCCTTCTGGGCGCCGTGCTTCCACCACCTTGACACTCCTCCACAAAATCCATAGTCCTAGTCCGTGCCTTCGTTTCACAGCTCGCACCGCTACGGGAATCTATTCGCCCATTCAGCAACCGAAGGAATTTGATGGCGCAACCGAGAGGAAAGAATTTCGAAAAGAAAATTATTTTCTTGTGCGGTGCTTGCTGTACATATTCGAGTACTCCCTCCGGAGTGGCACTCCCCCTCGAGGAAGGCGATGAACACCGCGGCTGAGAAGAAGCTTTAGTGCAAGCCGCCTAGTTGCACTGAGACGTGTTCCAACCATCCACCGCGGCGCCGGACTGCGATAGGGGTTCGCCGAGCTAGTTGTCGCGCAGCACACCATCAGCTTTGGTTTAATTACCCAAGTTTGAGGTACTTTTAAGATCCGACCCAATTCACATTGTGGTCAGACAAATTTTGGAAACCTCTCCTCAAAGGAGAGAACAATCACGAATCAATAAATGGGCTGGGAGCTACGTTTCTCGAAGAAACGTGCTGGTGAGCTGCTTCACGTAACGAAGGCCAGGTGGAGGGAATTGCCATAGAAAACGTGTGTCCGTAACGAATTTTTGGAGTGTAGAGTGACCGAAGGACGCGAAAAACTAATTAAATTTTAAAAGTAGTTTGAATTTTTTTTAGAAAAAATTGAATCGAACGTTAGAAATTGTTGAAGAAAAATTCTCCACAAAGATCAAATAATATAAGATGTTTCCTTTTTTTGGCAAGAGGAAAAAGCTTCCCAGTGATCAATGTTTTTTTTTTTTGAAATACGCAAAAGCTTACGACACCTGGGATTCCCAAGCCGTCTCCGATCCAAGTACTAACCAGGCCCAACGTTGCTTAACTTGCCAGATCGGACGGGATGGCGTGCTTTCAACGTGGTATGGCCGTAAGCGAACGTGTGTGCTGCCCTAGTCGCACACATGGCAAGTGGTGAACAGGTGATCCTTGCCTTGCACGTCGCTGGATCTTGTCAGGGAAGCAAGCCGGGACCTCCTAGCCTTCGTCCAGCCCGCGACTGTGAGCAGCAGCGAGTCGAGGGACGACACGACGGCTGCCAAGACGAGGATCTTGCCGCGTATTCGCCTTCTGGGCGCCGTGCTTCCACCACCTTGACACTCCTCCACAAAATCCATAGTCCCAGTCCGTGCCTTCGTTTCACAGCTCGCACCGCTACGGGAATCTATTCGCCCATTCAGCAACCGAAGGAATTTGATGGCGCAACCGAGAGGAAAGAATTTCGAAAAGAAAATTATTTTCTTGTGCGGTGCTTGCTGTACATATTCGAGTACTCCCTCCGGAGTGGCACTCCCCCTCGAGGAAGGCGATGAACACCGCGGCTGAGAAGAAGCTTTAGTGCAAGCCGCCTAGTTGCACTGAGACGTGTTCCAACCATCCACCGCGGCGCCGGACTGCGATAGGGGTTCGCCGAGCTAGTTGTCGCGCAGCACACCATCAGCTTTGGTTTAATTACCCAAGTTTGAGGTACTTTTAAGATCCGACCCAATTCACATTGTGGTCAGACAAATTTTGGAAACCTCTCCTCAAAGGAGAGAACAATCACGAATCAATAAATGGGCTGGGAGCTACGTTTCTCGAAGAAACGTGCTGGTGAGCTGCTTCACGTAACGAAGGCCAGGTGGAGGGAATTGCCATAGAAAACGTGTGTCCGTAACGAATTTTTGGAGTGTAGAGTGACCGAAGGACGCGAAAAACTAATTAAATTTTAAAAGTAGTTTGAATTTTTTTTAGAAAAAATTGAATCGAACGTTAGAAATTGTTGAAGAAAAATTCTCCACAAAGATCAAATAATATAAGATGTTTCCTTTTTTTGGCAAGAGGAAAAAGCTTCCCAGTGATCAATGTTTTTTTTTTTTGAAATACGCAAAAGCTTACGACACCTGGGATTCCCAAGCCGTCTCCGATCCAAGTACTAACCAGGCCCAACGTTGCTTAACTTGCCAGATCGGACGGGATGGCGTGCTTTCAACGTGGTATGGCCGTAAGCGAACGTGTGTGCTGCCCTAGTCGCACACATGGCAAGTGGTGAACAGGTGATCCTTGCCTTGCACGTCGCTGGATCTTGTCAGGGAAGCAAGCCGGGACCTCCTAGCCTTCGTCCAGCCCGCGACTGTGAGCAGCAGCGAGTCGAGGGACGACACGACGGCTGCCAAGACGAGGATCTTGCCGCGTATTCGCCTTCTGGGCGCCGTGCTTCCACCACCTTGACACTCCTCCACAAAATCCATAGTCCCAGTCCGTGCCTTCGTTTCACAGCTCGCACCGCTACGGGAATCTATTCGCCCATTCAGCAACCGAAGGAATTTGATGGCGCAACCGAGAGGAAAGAATTTCGAAAAGAAAATTATTTTCTTGTGCGGTGCTTGCTGTACATATTCGAGTACTCCCTCCGGAGTGGCACTCCCCCTCGAGGAAGGCGATGAACACCGCGGCTGAGAAGAAGCTTTAGTGCAAGCCGCCTAGTTGCACTGAGACGTGTTCCAACCATCCACCGCGGCGCCGGACTGCGATAGGGGTTCGCCGAGCTAGTTGTCGCGCAGCACACCATCAGCTTTGGTTTAATTACCCCAAGTTTGAGGTACTCTTAAGATCCGACCCAATTCACATTGTGGTCAGACAAATTTTGGAAACCTCTCCTCAAAGGAGGAAAACAATCACGAATCAATAAATGGGCTGGGAGCTACGTTTCTCGAAGAAACGTGCTGGTGAGCTGCTTCGCGTAACGAAGGCCAGGTGGAGGGAATTGCCATAGAAAACGTGTGTCCGTAACGAATTTTTGGAGTGTAGAGTGACCGAAGGACGCGAAAAAACTAATTAAATTTTAAAAGTAGTTTGAATTTTTTTTAGAAAAAATTGAATCGAACGTTAGAAATTGTTGAAGAAAAATTCTCCACAAAGATCAAATAATATAAGATGTTTCCTTTTTTTGGCAAGAGGAAAAAGCTTCCCAGTGATCAATGTTTTTTTTTTTGAAATACGCAAAAGCTTACGACACCTGGGATTCCCAAGCCGTCTCCGATCCAAGTACTAACCAGGCCCAACGTTGCTTAACTTGCCAGATCGGACGGGATGGCGTGCTTTCAACGTGGTATGGCCGTAAGCGAACGTGTGTGCTGCCCTAGTCGCACACATGGCAAGTGGTGAACAGGTGATCCTTGCCTTGCACGTCGCTGGATCTTGTCAGGGAAGCAAGCCGGGACCTCCTAGCCTTCGTCCAGTCCGCGACTGTGAGCAGCAGCGAGTCGAGGGACGACACGACGGCTGCCAAGACGAGGATCTTGCCGCGTATTCGCCTTCTGGGCGCCGTGCTTCCACCACCTTGACACTCCTCCACAAAATCCATAGTCCCAGTCCGTGCCTTCGTTTCACAGCTCGCACCGCTACGGGAATCTATTCGCCCATTCAGCAACCGAAGGAATTTGATGGCGCAACCGAGAGGAAAGAATTTCGAAAAGAAAATTATTTTCTTGTGCGGTGCTTGCTGTACATATTCGAGTACTCCCTCCGGAGTGGCACTCCCCCTCGAGGAAGGCGATGAACACCGCGGCTGAGAAGAAGCTTTAGTGCAAGCCGCCTAGTTGCACTGAGACGTGTTCCAACCATCCACCGCGGCGCCGGACTGCGATAGGGGTTTCGCCGAGCTAGTTGTCGCGCAGCACACCATCAGCTTTGGTTTAATTACCCAAGTTTGAGGTACTTTTAAGATCCGACCCAATTCACATTGTGGTCAGACAAATTTTGGAAACCTCTCCTCAAAGGAGAGAACAATCACGAATCAATAAATGGGCTGGGAGCTACGTTTCTCGAAGAAACGTGCTGGTGAGCTGCTTCACGTAACGAAGGCCAGGTGGAGGGAATTGCCATAGAAAACGTGTGTCCGTAACGAATTTTTGGAGTGTAGAGTGACCGAAGGACGCGAAAAACTAATTAAATTTTAAAAGTAGTTTGAATTTTTTTTAGAAAAAATTGAATCGAACGTTAGAAATTGTTGAAGAAAAATTCTCCACAAAGATCAAATAATATAAGATGTTTCCTTTTTTTGGCAAGAGGAAAAAGCTTCCCAGTGATCAATGTTTTTTTTTTGAAATACGCAAAAGCTTACGACACCTGGGATTCCCAAGCCGTCTCCGATCCAAGTACTAACCAGGCCCAACGTTGCTTAACTTGCCAGATCGGACGGGATGGCGTGCTTTCAACGTGGTATGGCCGTAAGCGAACGTGTGTGCTGCCCTAGTCGCACACATGGCAAGTGGTGAACAGGTGATCCTTGCCTTGCACGTCGCTGGATCTTGTCAGGGAAGCAAGCCGGGACCTCCTAGCCTTCGTCCAGCCCGCGACTGTGAGCAGCAGCGAGTCGAGGGACGACACGACGGCTGCCAAGACGAGGATCTTGCCGCGTATTCGCCTTCTGGGCGCCGTGCTTCCACCACCTTGACACTCCTCCACAAAATCCATAGTCCCAGTCCGTGCCTTCGTTTCACAGCTCGCACCGCTACGGGAATCTATTCGCCCATTCAGCAACCGAAGGAATTTGATGGCGCAACCGAGAGGAAAGAATTTCGAAAAGAAAATTATTTTCTTGTGCGGTGCTTGCTGTACATATTCGAGTACTCCCTCCGGAGTGGCACTCCCCCTCGAGGAAGGCGATGAACACCGCGGCTGAGAAGAAGCTTTAGTGCAAGCCGCCTAGTTGCACTGAGACGTGTTCCAACCATCCACCGCGGCGCCGGACTGCGATAGGGGTTCGCCGAGCTAGTTGTCGCGCAGCACACCATCAGCTTTGGTTTAATTACCCAAGTTTGAGGTACTTTTAAGATCCGACCCAATTCACATTGTGGTCAGACAAATTTTGGAAACCTCTCCTCAAAGGAGAGAACAATCACGAATCAATAAATGGGCTGGGAGCTACGTTTCTCGAAGAAACGTGCTGGTGAGCTGCTTCACGTAACGAAGGCCAGGTGTAGGGAATTGCCATAGAAAACGTGTGTCCGTAACGAATTTTTGGAGTGTAGAGTGACCGAAGGACGCGAAAAACTAATTAAATTTTAAAAGTAGTTTGAATTTTTTTTAGAAAAAATTGAATCGAACGTTAGAAATTGTTGAAGAAAAATTCTCCACAAAGATCAAATAATATAAGATGTTTCCTTTTTTTGGCAAGAGGAAAAAGCTTCCCAGTGATCAATGTTTTTTTTTTGAAATACGCAAAAGCTTACGACACCTGGGATTCCCAAGCCGTCTCCGATCCAAGTACTAACCAGGCCCAACGTTGCTTAACTTGCCAGATCGGACGGGATGGCGTGCTTTCAACGTGGTATGGCCGTAAGCGAACGTGTGTGCTGCCCTAGTCGCACACATGGCAAGTGGTGAACAGGTGATCCTTGCCTTGCACGTCGCTGGATCTTGTCAGGGAAGCAAGCCGGGACCTCCTAGCCTTCGTCCAGCCCGCGACTGTGAGCAGCAGCGAGTCGAGGGACGACACGACGGCTGCCAAGACGAGGATCTTGCCGCGTATTCGCCTTCTGGGCGCCGTGCTTCCACCACCTTGACACTCCTCCACAAAATCCATAGTCCCAGTCCGTGCCTTCGTTTCACAGCTCGCACCGCTACGGGAATCTATTCGCCCATTCAGCAACCGAAGGAATTTGATGGCGCAACCGAGAGGAAAGAATTTCGAAAAGAAAATTATTTTCTTGTGCGGTGCTTGCTGTACATATTCGAGTACTCCCTCCGGAGTGGCACTCCCCCTCGAGGAAGGCGATGAACACCGCGGCTGAGAAGAAGCTTTAGTGCAAGCCGCCTAGTTGCACTGAGACGTGTTCCAACCATCCACCGCGGCGCCGGACTGCGATAGGGGTTCGCCGAGCTAGTTGTCGCGCAGCACACCATCAGCTTTGGTTTAATTACCCAAGTTTGAGGTACTTTTAAGATCCGACCCAATTCACATTGTGGTCAGACAAATTTTGGAAACCTCTCCTCAAAGGAGAGAACAATCACGAATCAATAAATGGGCTGGGAGCTACGTTTCTCGAAGAAACGTGCTGGTGAGCTGCTTCACGTAACGAAGGCCAGGTGGAGGGAATTGCCATAGAAAACGTGTGTCCGTAACGAATTTTTGGAGTGTAGAGTGACCGAAGGACGCGAAAAACTAATTAAATTTTAAAAGTAGTTTGAATTTTTTTTAGAAAAAATTGAATCGAACGTTAGAAATTGTTGAAGAAAAATTCTCCACAAAGATCAAATAATATAAGATGTTTCCTTTTTTTGGCAAGAGGAAAAAGCTTCCCAGTGATCAATGTTTTTTTTTTGAAATACGCAAAAGCTTACGACACCTGGGATTCCCAAGCCGTCTCCGATCCAAGTACTAACCAGGCCCAACGTTGCTTAACTTGCCAGATCGGACGGGATGGCGTGCTTTCAACGTGGTATGGCCGTAAGCGAACGTGTGTGCTGCCCTAGTCGCACACATGGCAAGTGGTGAACAGGTGATCCTTGCCTTGCACGTCGCTGGATCTTGTCAGGGAAGCAAGCCGGGACCTCCTAGCCTTCGTCCAGCCCGCGACTGTGAGCAGCAGCGAGTCGAGGGACGACACGACGGCTGCCAAGACGAGGATCTTGCCGCGTATTCGCCTTCTGGGCGCCGTGCTTCCACCACCTTGACACTCCTCCACAAAATCCATAGTCCCAGTCCGTGCCTTCGTTTCACAGCTCGCACCGCTACGGGAATCTATTCGCCCATTCAGCAACCGAAGGAATTTGATGGCGCAACCGAGAGGAAAGAATTTCGAAAAGAAAATTATTTTCTTGTGCGGTGCTTGCTGTACATATTCGAGTACTCCCTCCGGAGTGGCACTCCCCCTCGAGGAAGGCGATGAACACCGCGGCTGAGAAGAAGCTTTAGTGCAAGCCGCCTAGTTGCACTGAGACGTGTTCCAACCATCCACCGCGGCGCCGGACTGCGATAGGGGTTCGCCGAGCTAGTTGTCGCGCAGCACACCATCAGCTTTGGTTTAATTACCCAAGTTTGAGGTACTTTTAAGATCCGACCCAATTCACATTGTGGTCAGACAAATTTTGGAAACCTCTCCTCAAAGGAGAGAACAATCACGAATCAATAAATGGGCTGGGAGCTACGTTTCTCGAAGAAACGTGCTGGTGAGCTGCTTCACGTAACGAAGGCCAGGTGGAGGGAATTGCCATAGAAAACGTGTGTCCGTAACGAATTTTTGGAGTGTAGAGTGACCGAAGGACGCGAAAAACTAATTAAATTTTAAAAGTAGTTTGAATTTTTTTTAGAAAAAATTGAATCGAACGTTAGAAATTGTTGAAGAAAAATTCTCCACAAAGATCAAATAATATAAGATGTTTCCTTTTTTTGGCAAGAGGAAAAAGCTTCCCAGTGATCAATGTTTTTTTTTTGAAATACGCAAAAGCTTACGACACCTGGGATTCCCAAGCCGTCTCCGATCCAAGTACTAACCAGGCCCAACGTTGCTTAACTTGCCAGATCGCACGGGATGGCGTGCTTTCAACGTGGTATGGCCGTAAGCGAACGTGTGTGCTGCCCTAGTCGCACACATGGCAAGTGGTGAACAGGTGATCCTTGCCTTGCACGTCGCTGGATCTTGTCAGGGAAGCAAGCCGGGACCTCCTAGCCTTCGTCCAGCCCGCGACTGTGAGCAGCAGCGAGTCGAGGGACGACACGACGGCTGCCAAGACGAGGATCTTGCCGCGTATTCGCCTTCTGGGCGCCGTGCTTCCACCACCTTGACACTCCTCCACAAAATCCATAGTCCCAGTCCGTGCCTTCGTTTCACAGCTCGCACCGCTACGGGAATCTATTCGCCCATTCAGCAACCGAAGGAATTTGATGGCGCAACCGAGAGGAAAGAATTTCGAAAAGAAAATTATTTTCTTGTGCGGTGCTTGCTGTACATATTCGAGTACTCCCTCCGGAGTGGCACTCCCCCTCGAGGAAGGCGATGAACACCGCGGCTGAGAAGAAGCTTTAGTGCAAGCCGCCTAGTTGCACTGAGACGTGTTCCAACCATCCACCGCGGCGCCGGACTGCGATAGGGGTTCGCCGAGCTAGTTGTCGCGCAGCACACCATCAGCTTTGGTTTAATTACCCAAGTTTGAGGTACTTTTAAGATCCGACCCAATTCACATTGTGGTCAGACAAATTTTGGAAACCTCTCCTCAAAGGAGAGAACAATCACGAATCAATAAATGGGCTGGGAGCTACGTTTCTCGAAGAAACGTGCTGGTGAGCTGCTTCACGTAACGAAGGCCAGGTGGAGGGAATTGCCATAGAAAACGTGTGTCCGTAACGAATTTTTGGAGTGTAGAGTGACCGAAGGACGCGAAAAACTAATTAAATTTTAAAAGTAGTTTGAATTTTTTTTAGAAAAAATTGAATCGAACGTTAGAAATTGTTGAAGAAAAATTCTCCACAAAGATCAAATAATATAAGATGTTTCCTTTTTTTGGCAAGAGGAAAAAGCTTCCCAGTGATCAATGTTTTTTTTTTTGAAATACGCAAAAGCTTACGACACCTGGGATTCCCAAGCCGTCTCCGATCCAAGTACTAACCAGGCCCAACGTTGCTTAACTTGCCAGATCGGACGGGATGGCGTGCTTTCAACGTGGTATGGCCGTAAGCGAACGTGTGTGCTGCCCTAGTCGCACACATGGCAAGTGGTGAACAGGTGATCCTTGCCTTGCACGTCGCTGGATCTTGTCAGGGAAGCAAGCCGGGACCTCCTAGCCTTCGTCCAGCCCGCGACTGTGAGCAGCAGCGAGTCGAGGGACGACACGACGGCTGCCAAGACGAGGATCTTGCCGCGTATTCGCCTTCTGGGCGCCGTGCTTCCACCACCTTGACACTCCTCCACAAAATCCATAGTCCCAGTCCGTGCCTTCGTTTCACAGCTCGCACCGCTACGGGAATCTATTCGCCCATTCAGCAACCGAAGGAATTTGATGGCGCAACCGAGAGGAAAGAATTTCGAAAAGAAAATTATTTTCTTGTGCGGTGCTTGCTGTACATATTCGAGTACTCCCTCCGGAGTGGCACTCCCCCTCGAGGAAGGCGATGAACACCGCGGCTGAGAAGAAGCTTTAGTGCAAGCCGCCTAGTTGCACTGAGACGTGTTCCAACCATCCACCGCGGCGCCGGACTGCGATAGGGGTTCGCCGAGCTAGTTGTCGCGCAGCACACCATCAGCTTTGGTTTAATTACCCAAGTTTGAGGTACTCTTAAGATCCGACCCAATTCACATTGTGGTCAGACAAATTTTGGAAACCTCTCCTCAAAGGAGAGAACAATCACGAATCAATAAATGGGCTGGGAGCTACGTTTCTCGAAGAAACGTGCTGGTGAGCTGCTTCGCGTAACGAAGGCCAGGTGGAGGGAATTGCCATAGAAAACGTGTGTCCGTAACGAATTTTTGGAGTGTAGAGTGACCGAAGGACGCGAAAAACTAATTAAATTTTAAAAGTAGTTTGAATTTTTTTTAGAAAAAATTGAATCGAACGTTAGAAATTGTTGAAGAAAAATTCTCCACAAAGATCAAATAATATAAGATGTTTCCTTTTTTTGGCAAGAGGAAAAAGCTTCCCAGTGATCAATGTTTTTTTTTTGAAATACGCAAAAGCTTACGACACCTGGGATTCCCAAGCCGTCTCCGATCCAAGTACTAACCAGGCCCAACGTTGCTTAACTTGCCAGATCGGACGGGATGGCGTGCTTTCAACGTGGTATGGCCGTAAGCGAACGTGTGTGCTGCCCTAGTCGCACACATGGCAAGTGGTGAACAGGTGATCCTTGCCTTGCACGTCGCTGGATCTTGTCAGGGAAGCAAGCCGGGACCTCCTAGCCTTCGTCCAGCCCGCGACTGTGAGCAGCAGCGAGTCGAGGGACGACACGACGGCTGCCAAGACGAGGATCTTGCCGCGTATTCGCCTTCTGGGCGCCGTGCTTCCACCACCTTGACACTCCTCCACAAAATCCATAGTCCCAGTCCGTGCCTTCGTTTCACAGCTCGCACCGCTACGGGAATCTATTCGCCCATTCAGCAACCGAAGGAATTTGATGGCGCAACCGAGAGGAAAGAATTTCGAAAAGAAAATTATTTTCTTGTGCGGTGCTTGCTGTACATATTCGAGTACTCCCTCCGGAGTGGCACTCCCCCTCGAGGAAGGCGATGAACACCGCGGCTGAGAAGAAGCTTTAGTGCAAGCCGCCTAGTTGCACTGAGACGTGTTCCAACCATCCACCGCGGCGCCGGACTGCGATAGGGGTTCGCCGAGCTAGTTGTCGCGCAGCACACCATCAGCTTTGGTTTAATTACCCAAGTTTGAGGTACTTTTAAGATCCGACCCAATTCACATTGTGGTCAGACAAATTTTGGAAACCTCTCCTCAAAGGAGAGAACAATCACGAATCAATAAATGGGCTGGGAGCTACGTTTCTCGAAGAAACGTGCTGGTGAGCTGCTTCACGTAACGAAGGCCAGGTGGAGGGAATTGCCATAGAAAACGTGTGTCCGTAACGAATTTTTGGAGTGTAGAGTGACCGAAGGACGCGAAAAACTAATTAAATTTTAAAAGTAGTTTGAATTTTTTTTAGAAAAAATTGAATCGAACGTTAGAAATTGTTGAAGAAAAATTCTCCACAAAGATCAAATAATATAAGATGTTTCCTTTTTTTGGCAAGAGGAAAAAGCTTCCCAGTGATCAATGTTTTTTTTTTGAAATACGCAAAAGCTTACGACACCTGGGATTCCCAAGCCGTCTCCGATCCAAGTACTAACCAGGCCCAACGTTGCTTAACTTGCCAGATCGGACGGGATGGCGTGCTTTCAACGTGGTATGGCCGTAAGCGAACGTGTGTGCTGCCCTAGTCGCACACATGGCAAGTGGTGAACAGGTGATCCTTGCCTTGCACGTCGCTGGATCTTGTCAGGGAAGCAAGCCGGGACCTCCTAGCCTTCGTCCAGCCCGCGACTGTGAGCAGCAGCGAGTCGAGGGACGACACGACGGCTGCCAAGACGAGGATCTTGCCGCGTATTCGCCTTCTGGGCGCCGTGCTTCCACCACCTTGACACTCCTCCACAAAATCCATAGTCCCAGTCCGTGCCTTCGTTTCACAGCTCGCACCGCTACGGGAATCTATTCGCCCATTCAGCAACCGAAGGAATTTGATGGCGCAACCGAGAGGAAAGAATTTCGAAAAGAAAATTATTTTCTTGTGCGGTGCTTGCTGTACATATTCGAGTACTCCCTCCGGAGTGGCACTCCCCCTCGAGGAAGGCGATGAACACCGCGGCTGAGAAGAAGCTTTAGTGCAAGCCGCCTAGTTGCACTGAGACGTGTTCCAACCATCCACCGCGGCGCCGGACTGCGATAGGGGTTCGCCGAGCTAGTTGCCGCGCAGCACACCATCAGCTTTGGTTTAATTACCCAAGTTTGAGGTACTTTTAAGATCCGACCCAATTCACATTGTGGTCAGACAAATTTTGGAAACCTCTCCTCAAAGGAGAGAACAATCACGAATCAATAAATGGGCTGGGAGCTACGTTTCTCGAAGAAACGTGCTGGTGAGCTGCTTCACGTAACGAAGGCCAGGTGGAGGGAATTGCCATAGAAAACGTGTGTCCGTAACGAATTTTTGGAGTGTAGAGTGACCGAAGGACGCGAAAAACTAATTAAATTTTAAAAGTAGTTTGAATTTTTTTTAGAAAAAATTGAATCGAACGTTAGAAATTGTTGAAGAAAAATTCTCCACAAAGATCAAATAATATAAGATGTTTCCTTTTTTTGGCAAGAGGAAAAAGCTTCCCAGTGATCAATGTTTTTTTTTTTTGAAATACGCAAAAGCTTACGACACCTGGGATTCCCAAGCCGTCTCCGATCCAAGTACTAACCAGGCCCAACGTTGCTTAACTTGCCAGATCGGACGGGATGGCGTGCTTTCAACGTGGTATGGCCGTAAGCGAACGTGTGTGCTGTATACCTTTGTCCTTTTCGAATTTCGAATAGTCGAATTTCGAATAAATTCGAATTTCGAATATTCGAATATTCGACTATTCGAAAAAAGTCCAATATTCGAATTATTCGATTATTCGAATATTCGAGAAAGTCCAATATTCGAATTATTCGATTATTCGAATATTCGAGAAAGTCCAATATTCGAATTATTCGATTATTCGAATATTCGAGAAAGTCCAATATTCGAATTATTCGTTTATTCGAATATTCGAAAGTGGCCAATATTCGAATATTCGTTTATTCGAATATTCGAAGGCTTCGAATATCGAATATTCGAATAGTCGAATATTCGAATATTCTTTCAATCTCTTAACAAGTTAGTGGCACTCTTCTTCGAAAACCAGGGGAGTCTGACCTTATGATAAAAAACGATGTTTGAGTTTCGCGCGTCGCTCAAAGTGCGCCGAATTGTGTGTACGCAATCTGACAAGGGAAGTCAATGAACTTCCCGTGGAGGTTTCCAAAATGACCTATTGCTTGTTATAAGGGTGTGTCTAAGAAGCACCGTAGTGGTCTTCAAATGTCCTGAGGCCATCTGGTAGGTCAAAAATTACAAAAAACTGTAGCACTTCAGTGCTGGCTGATAAGGCGAAAGTGACGCCTTGAATGGCCTTGAAATACTCAGAAATTAACATGCAGATGCTATAGAGCTTTAATTATAGTTAGATGTTAGAAATCTGACAATTTACTAGGTCAAATGAATCATTCACTGCAGTCGGGGCGTGGATAGCGGGGAGAGGTCCAGGTTCGAATCTAGGAAAGCTGTTTACGGATTGCTGTGCGTTTTGGTAAATGTAGAACATATTCTCATTCTAACCATATTTACGAACATGATCGAAATGTGTTGCTTCAGTCCATCTCTGGGATGTGCTGATCAGTCTTATGGGTTCCTATAGAGAACGCTTCTCTTGTAAATTTTACTAATTTTAGCATCTCTTATAAAATGCATCATTTTTGACCCATTGTACTCCGTAGTATTCGTAGCATTTGCATATAACACCAAATACAGTACTAACAACTAAATTAATTAGTCACCTTCTTCACTGACGAGCCTCGGAGTGACTAATTATAAACATGTTTTATATGAAGGCAGAGGCGAAACAAGACATGTTTAGTGTTGTTGTTACCATTGTTTTAGTTATTACTTGTTTTAGTTGTTGCTTGTTTTCCACTTGTGTTTGTTATAGTACAGAGTGATTTAGAGTTCATGTATACCCCAGGTTATTTCTAATTCTACTTCGTTGTTTAGACATTGAATTTAAAACTGTTTGAGTATTAAAATTTACATATATGATTAACTTATTCTATTGGTCTTCTTGCAGCCTATTCTTCCTCGGCCATTCTCCCGCACTGACGGGGGGATTAATCCCCATGACTTCGTAAGTAGATAATAAAATTTCGTACAAATGTTGTCCTGAGGGTTGACTGAGGTTCTGATCACGAAGCTGGCAAACGCGTTTGGTGTTACCGTCGACCACAATAGGCGACGGTGAGTATGTGCGAGAAAAGGTGCAGAATAACCGGCCGCGTTGTACTATTGTGACTCCAAAAGTGGAGTGGAGGTCGATTTTTTTCGCCCGAATATCGCCTGTACTGTTATTTTGGATGCTGAGCACGAATATGGTATCCAATTTCGACAATGTGGCCGCTTACGATGTTTCATAGTGTGTATTCGTGAGTAAGGATAGGGTTGTCATGACCACTGATTTCGTCCTTTCCTCGCCTTAGAAAATTATGTAGGCTGCTGCCACGAATCTGTCATTTCTTTTTCTAAATTATCCATTTTTCGTGCACTACTTTCCATCTCAAAGTCGAAGACTGAAAAGCAAGTCTGATCACATATGTAGGTGAAGAAAGCGATTCTATGTACTCAAACTGATAAACATGATCACTCATGAAAATGTGGAATCACGCGATCACGCGAAAACGTTTACTAGATTTGCGATCAGCACCTCAATTAGCCCTCTAGACGACGTTTGGGCGAATCCTGCTTTCGATCTCCGGAGTTGTGGGAGTACAAGTCCCTAAACCTTCGATTAGCAGAGAGTGGTGGGGAGGCGATGGGCAGCAGGGGTGTGCGTTAAATTTTTTCGGTAAATTTTTAACGACCACTTTTTAACGAAAAATTTTCGCGTTAAAAAGGTAAATTCGGTAAATTCGGTAAATAAAATGTCCCTTAGCTGCATTCAGTTTTAAACCACTGGGGTGCCTCTCGGACAATCCCCCACAGCGCTCAATAGGTCACTTATAAGATTCCCACGGGAAGTTCATTGACCTCCCTTGTGAGTTGACGCGAAGTAAGCGCTGCAAGCGCGGCCCTCCGCTGCGCACCTGCTTCCTTGTAAACGGCCGTCGAGCGTGCTGTGGCCATTCACGTGAATCGCAAGTGATTAGGGTTATGCCTGTACACAGATATTTTTACCTTCAGTATACTACGGGAGAATCTTCGTTTTGTATTTCTACCCCAGTTACAACAAGGGAACGATTAGAGCCGAAGGGGCTGCGGTAGAGAGGTAGAACTTTCAGGGGTCTAAAAAGCTCCTGCTTTCTGCCAGTAAAGACGTTGAAGAAGAAAGGAAGAGCAATGGCTATGGAGTACAAGAGCCAGTCATACTCCGTTTCCCTGAAAGTGAGCCATCCCCATTTTCGCTCTAACACTGTCCAAGTCGTAGTGTCTTGTCAGATGAGATTCCAACGCGGGTCCGTTTCTCTTCAACGGAGCTAGAACACAAACTGAATGCCATTCATGAGACTCCAGTGTGCCCTTTCTGCACCAGATCGCCTTTGTGTCATTTCTCCGCCCATGATAATCATTCCTTTACCACCTGGAAGCTTCGCTATAACATAAGGAAAGATGGCAACCCACAGAGAAAGACCTATAACAATCTAGCTCTGCCTACCCAAGGTGTTTCTCTCTTCTCGGTGCACGAATTCTTAGGGAAGCAAAGCGTGCTTCATTGCCATTATACCGCTGTTATTGTCCTTTGGTCTCGTAAAGGAAATGGATGGAGCAGCCATCCACTTCCTTCACAGTGGGTAATAAAAAAATAATTAAATGTCAACCACTGGGTGACGACAGTAAATAATAGTGTTCATTTGATTATTCGAATATTCGAGTATTCGAAATTCGATTATTCGAAATTCGACTTTTTGAAAATCGAATATTATTCGATCATTCGAAATTCGAAATTTTGAAAATCGAATATTATTCGATCATTCGAAATTCGAAATTTTGAAAATCGAATATTATTCGATCATTCGAAATTCGAAATTTTGAAAATCGAATATTATTCGATCATTCGAAATTCGAAATTTTGAAAATCGAATATTATTCGATCATTCGAAATTCGAAATTTTGAAAATCGAATATTATTCGATCATTCGAAATTCGAAATTTTGAAAATCGAATATTATTCGATCATTCGAAATTCGAAATTTTGAAAATCGAATATTATTCGATCATTCGAAATTCGAAATTTTTTCCCAAGGACAAAGGTATAGTGTGCTGCCCTAGTCGCACACATGGCAAGTGGTGAACAGGTGATCCTTGCCTTGCACGTCGCTGGATCTTGTCAGGGAAGCAAGCCGGGACCTCCTAGCCTTCGTCCAGCCCGCGACTGTGAGCAGCAGCGAGTCGAGGGACGACACGACGGCTGCCAAGACGAGGATCTTGCCGCGTATTCGCCTTCTGGGCGCCGTGCTTCCACCACCTTGACACTCCTCCACAAAATCCATAGTCCCAGTCCGTGCCTTCGTTTCACAGCTCGCACCGCTACGGGAATCTATTCGCCCATTCAGCAACCGAAGGAATTTGATGGCGCAACCGAGAGGAAAGAATTTCGAAAAGAAAATTATTTTCTTGTGCGGTGCTTGCTGTACATATTCGAGTACTCCCTCCGGAGTGGCACTCCCCCTCGAGGAAGGCGATGAACACCGCGGCTGAGAAGAAGCTTTAGTGCAAGCCGCCTAGTTGCACTGAGACGTGTTCCAACCATCCACCGCGGCGCCGGACTGCGATAGGGGTTCGCCGAGCTAGTTGTCGCGCAGCACACCATCAGCTTTGGTTTAATTACCCAAGTTTGAGGTACTTTTAAGATCCGACCCAATTCACATTGTGGTCAGACAAATTTTGGAAACCTCTCCTCAAAGGAGAGAACAATCACGAATCAATAAATGGGCTGGGAGCTACGTTCCTCGAAGAAACGTGCTGGTGAGCTGCTTCACGTAACGAAGGCCAGGTGGAGGGAATTGCCATAGGAAACGTGTGTCCGTAACGAATTTTTGGAGTGTAGAGTGACCGAAGGACGCGAAAAACTAATTAAATTTTAAAAGTAGTTTGAATTTTTTTCAGAAAAAATTGAATCGAACGTTAGAAATTGTTGAAGAAAAATTCTCCACAAAGATCAAATAATATAAGATGTTTCCTTTTTTTGGCAAGAGGAAAAAGCTTCCCAGTGATCAATGTTTTTTTTTTTTTGAAATACGCAAAAGCTTACGACACCTGGGATTCCCAAGCCGTCTCCGATCCAAGTACTAACCAGGCCCAACGTTGCTTTACTTGCCAGATCGGACGGGATGGCGTGCTTTCAACGTGGTATGGCCGTAAGCGAACGTGTGTGCTGCCCTAGTCGCACACATGGCAAGTGGTGAACAGGTGATCCTTGCCTTGCACGTCGCTGGATCTTGTCAGGGAAGCAAGCCGGGACCTCCTAGCCTTCGTCCAGCCCGCGACTGTGAGCAGCAGCGAGTCGAGGGACGACACGACGGCTGCCAAGACGAGGATCTTGCCGCGTATTCGCCTTCTGGGCGCCGTGCTTCCACCACCTTGACACTCCTCCACAAAATCCATAGTCCCAGTCCGTGCCTTCGTTTCACAGCTCGCACCGCTACGGGAATCTATTCGCCCATTCAGCAACCGAAGGAATTTGATGGCGCAACCGAGAGGAAAGAATTTCGAAAAGAAAATTATTTTCTTGTGCGGTGCTTGCTGTACATATTCGAGTACTCCCTCCGGAGTGGCACTCCCCCTCGAGGAAGGCGATGAACACCGCGGCTGAGAAGAAGCTTTAGTGCAAGCCGCCTAGTTGCACTGAGACGTGTTCCAACCATCCACCGCGGCGCCGGACTGCGATAGGGGTTCGCCGAGCTAGTTGTCGCGCAGCACACCATCAGCTTTGGTTTAATTACCCAAGTTTGAGGTACTTTTAAGATCCGACCCAATTCACATTGTGGTCAGACAAATTTTGGAAACCTCTCCTCAAAGGAGAGAACAATCACGAATCAATAAATGGGCTGGGAGCTACGTTTCTCGAAGAAACGTGCTGGTGAGCTGCTTCACGTAACGAAGGCCAGGTGGAGGGAATTGCCATAGAAAACGTGTGTCCGTAACGAATTTTTGGAGTGTAGAGTGACCGAAGGACGCGAAAAACTAATTAAATTTTAAAAGTAGTTTGAATTTTTTTTAGAAAAAATTGAATCGAACGTTAGAAATTGTTGAAGAAAAATTCTCCACAAAGATCAAATAATATAAGATGTTTCCTTTTTTTGGCAAGAGGAAAAAGCTTCCCAGTGATCAATGTTTTTTTTTTGAAATACGCAAAAGCTTACGACACCTGGGATTCCCAAGCCGTCTCCGATCCAAGTACTAACCAGGCCCAACGTTGCTTAACTTGCCAGATCGGACGGGATGGCGTGCTTTCAACGTGGTATGGCCGTAAGCGAACGTGTGTGCTGCCCTAGTCGCACACATGGCAAGTGGTGAACAGGTGATCCTTGCCTTGCACGTCGCTGGATCTTGTCAGGGAAGCAAGCCGGGACCTCCTAGCCTTCGTCCAGCCCGCGACTGTGAGCAGCAGCGAGTCGAGGGACGACACGACGGCTGCCAAGACGAGGATCTTGCCGCGTATTCGCCTTCTGGGCGCCGTGCTTCCACCACCTTGACACTCCTCCACAAAATCCATAGTCCCAGTCCGTGCCTTCGTTTCACAGCTCGCACCGCTACGGGAATCTATTCGCCCATTCAGCAACCGAAGGAATTTGATGGCGCAACCGAGAGGAAAGAATTTCGAAAAGAAAATTATTTTCTTGTGCGGTGCTTGCTGTACATATTCGAGTACTCCCTCCGGAGTGGCACTCCCCCTCGAGGAAGGCGATGAACACCGCGGCTGAGAAGAAGCTTTAGTGCAAGCCGCCTAGTTGCACTGAGACGTGTTCCAACCATCCACCGCGGCGCCGGACTGCGATAGGGGTTCGCCGAGCTAGTTGTCGCGCAGCACACCATCAGCTTTGGTTTAATTACCCAAGTTTGAGGTACTCTTAAGATCCGACCCAATTCACATTGTGGTCAGACAAATTTTGGAAACCTCTCCTCAAAGGAGAGAACAATCACGAATCAATAAATGGGCTGGGAGCTACGTTTCTCGAAGAAACGTGCTGGTGAGCTGCTTCGCGTAACGAAGGCCAGGTGGAGGGAATTGCCATAGAAAACGTGTGTCCGTAACGAATTTTTGGAGTGTAGAGTGACCGAAGGACGCGAAAAACTAATTAAATTTTAAAAGTAGTTTGAATTTTTTTTAGAAAAAATTGAATCGAACGTTAGAAATTGTTGAAGAAAAATTCTCCACAAAGATCAAATAATATAAGATGTTTCCTTTTTTTGGCAAGAGGAAAAAGCTTCCCAGTGATCAATGTTTTTTTTTGAAATACGCAAAAGCTTACGACACCTGGGATTCCCAAGCCGTCTCCGATCCAAGTACTAACCAGGCCCAACGTTGCTTAACTTGCCAGATCGGACGGGATGGCGTGCTTTCAACGTGGTATGGCCGTAAGCGAACGTGTGTGCTGCCCTAGTCGCACACATGGCAAGTGGTGAACAGGTGATCCTTGCCTTGCACGTCGCTGGATCTTGTCAGGGAAGCAAGCCGGGACCTCCTAGCCTTCGTCCAGCCCGCGACTGTGAGCAGCAGCGAGTCGAGGGACGACACGACGGCTGCCAAGACGAGGATCTTGCCGCGTATTCGCCTTCTGGGCGCCGTGCTTCCACCACCTTGACACTCCTCCACAAAATCCATAGTCCCAGTCCGTGCCTTCGTTTCACAGCTCGCACCGCTACGGGAATCTATTCGCCCATTCAGCAACCGAAGGAATTTGATGGCGCAACCGAGAGGAAAGAATTTCGAAAAGAAAATTATTTTCTTGTGCGGTGCTTGCTGTACATATTCGAGTACTCCCTCCGGAGTGGCACTCCCCCTCGAGGAAGGCGATGAACACCGCGGCTGAGAAGAAGCTTTAGTGCAAGCCGCCTAGTTGCACTGAGACGTGTTCCAACCATCCACCGCGGCGCCGGACTGCGATAGGGGTTCGCCGAGCTAGTTGTCGCGCAGCACACCATCAGCTTTGGTTTAATTACCCAAGTTTGAGGTACTTTTAAGATCCGACCCAATTCACATTGTGGTCAGACAAATTTTGGAAACCTCTCCTCAAAGGAGAGAACAATCACGAATCAATAAATGGGCTGGGAGCTACGTTTCTCGAAGAAACGTGCTGGTGAGCTGCTTCACGTAACGAAGGCCAGGTGGAGGGAATTGCCATAGAAAACGTGTGTCCGTAACGAATTTTTGGAGTGTAGAGTGACCGAAGGACGCGAAAAACTAATTAAATTTTAAAAGTAGTTTGAATTTTTTTTAGAAAAAATTGAATCGAACGTTAGAAATTGTTGAAGAAAAATTCTCCACAAAGATCAAATAATATAAGATGTTTCCTTTTTTTGGCAAGAGGAAAAAGCTTCCCAGTGATCAATGTTTTTTTTTTGAAATACGCAAAAGCTTACGACACCTGGGATTCCCAAGCCGTCTCCGATCCAAGTACTAACCAGGCCCAACGTTGCTTAACTTGCCAGATCGGACGGGATGGCGTGCTTTCAACGTGGTATGGCCGTAAGCGAACGTGTGTGCTGCCCTAGTCGCACACATGGCAAGTGGTGAACAGGTGATCCTTGCCTTGCACGTCGCTGGATCTTGTCAGGGAAGCAAGCCGGGACCTCCTAGCCTTCGTCCAGCCCGCGACTGTGAGCAGCAGCGAGTCGAGGGACGACACGACGGCTGCCAAGACGAGGATCTTGCCGCGTATTCGCCTTCTGGGCGCCGTGCTTCCACCACCTTGACACTCCTCCACAAAATCCATAGTCCCAGTCCGTGCCTTCGTTTCACAGCTCGCACCGCTACGGGAATCTATTCGCCCATTCAGCAACCGAAGGAATTTGATGGCGCAACCGAGAGGAAAGAATTTCGAAAAGAAAATTATTTTCTTGTGCGGTGCTTGCTGTACATATTCGAGTACTCCCTCCGGAGTGGCACTCCCCCTCGAGGAAGGCGATGAACACCGCGGCTGAGAAGAAGCTTTAGTGCAAGCCGCCTAGTTGCACTGAGACGTGTTCCAACCATCCACCGCGGCGCCGGACTGCGATAGGGGTTCGCCGAGCTAGTTGCCGCGCAGCACACCATCAGCTTTGGTTTAATTACCCAAGTTTGAGGTACTTTTAAGATCCGACCCAATTCACATTGTGGTCAGACAAATTTTGGAAACCTCTCCTCAAAGGAGAGAACAATCACGAATCAATAAATGGGCTGGGAGCTACGTTTCTCGAAGAAACGTGCTGGTGAGCTGCTTCACGTAACGAAGGCCAGGTGGAGGGAATTGCCATAGAAAACGTGTGTCCGTAACGAATTTTTGGAGTGTAGAGTGACCGAAGGACGCGAAAAACTAATTAAATTTTAAAAGTAGTTTGAATTTTTTTTAGAAAAAATTGAATCGAACGTTAGAAATTGTTGAAGAAAAATTCTCCACAAAGATCAAATAATATAAGATGTTTCCTTTTTTTGGCAAGAGGAAAAAGCTTCCCAGTGATCAATGTTTTTTTTTTTGAAATACGCAAAAGCTTACGACACCTGGGATTCCCAAGCCGTCTCCGATCCAAGTACTAACCAGGCCCAACGTTGCTTAACTTGCCAGATCGGACGGGATGGCGTGCTTTCAACGTGGTATGGCCGTAAGCGAACGTGTGTGCTGTATACCTTTGTCCTTTTCGAATTTCGAATAGTCGAATTTCGAATAAATTCGAATTTCGAATATTCGAATATTCGACTATTCGAAAAAAGTCCAATATTCGAATTATTCGATTATTCGAATATTCGAGAAAGTCCAATATTCGAATTATTCGATTATTCGAATATTCGAGAAAGTCCAATATTCGAATTATTCGATTATTCGAATATTCGAGAAAGTCCAATATTCGAATTATTCGTTTATTCGAATATTCGAAAGTGGCCAATATTCGAATATTCGTTTATTCGAATATTCGAAGGCTTCGAATATCGAATATTCGAATAGTCGAATATTCGAATATTCTTTCAATCTCTTAACAAGTTAGTGGCACTCTTCTTCGAAAACCAGGGGAGTCTGACCTTATGATAAAAAACGATGTTTGAGTTTCGCGCGTCGCTCAAAGTGCGCCGAATTGTGTGTACGCAATCTGACAAGGGAAGTCAATGAACTTCCCGTGGAGGTTTCCAAAATGACCTATTGCTTGTTATAAGGGTGTGTCTAAGAAGCACCGTAGTGGTCTTCAAATGTCCTGAGGCCATCTGGTAGGTCAAAAATTACAAAAAACTGTAGCACTTCAGTGCTGGCTGATAAGGCGAAAGTGACGCCTTGAATGGCCTTGAAATACTCAGAAATTAACATGCAGATGCTATAGAGCTTTAATTATAGTTAGATGTTAGAAATCTGACAATTTACTAGGTCAAATGAATCATTCACTGCAGTCGGGGCGTGGATAGCGGGGAGAGGTCCAGGTTCGAATCTAGGAAAGCTGTTTACGGATTGCTGTGCGTTTTGGTAAATGTAGAACATATTCTCATTCTAACCATATTTACGAACATGATCGAAATGTGTTGCTTCAGTCCATCTCTGGGATGTGCTGATCAGTCTTATGGGTTCCTATAGAGAACGCTTCTCTTGTAAATTTTACTAATTTTAGCATCTCTTATAAAATGCATCATTTTTGACCCATTGTACTCCGTAGTATTCGTAGCATTTGCATATAACACCAAATACAGTACTAACAACTAAATTAATTAGTCACCTTCTTCACTGACGAGCCTCGGAGTGACTAATTATAAACATGTTTTATATGAAGGCAGAGGCGAAACAAGACATGTTTAGTGTTGTTGTTACCATTGTTTTAGTTATTACTTGTTTTAGTTGTTGCTTGTTTTCCACTTGTGTTTGTTATAGTACAGAGTGATTTAGAGTTCATGTATACCCCAGGTTATTTCTAATTCTACTTCGTTGTTTAGACATTGAATTTAAAACTGTTTGAGTATTAAAATTTACATATATGATTAACTTATTCTATTGGTCTTCTTGCAGCCTATTCTTCCTCGGCCATTCTCCCGCACTGACGGGGGGATTAATCCCCATGACTTCGTAAGTAGATAATAAAATTTCGTACAAATGTTGTCCTGAGGGTTGACTGAGGTTCTGATCACGAAGCTGGCAAACGCGTTTGGTGTTACCGTCGACCACAATAGGCGACGGTGAGTATGTGCGAGAAAAGGTGCAGAATAACCGGCCGCGTTGTACTATTGTGACTCCAAAAGTGGAGTGGAGGTCGATTTTTTTCGCCCGAATATCGCCTGTACTGTTATTTTGGATGCTGAGCACGAATATGGTATCCAATTTCGACAATGTGGCCGCTTACGATGTTTCATAGTGTGTATTCGTGAGTAAGGATAGGGTTGTCATGACCACTGATTTCGTCCTTTCCTCGCCTTAGAAAATTATGTAGGCTGCTGCCACGAATCTGTCATTTCTTTTTCTAAATTATCCATTTTTCGTGCACTACTTTCCATCTCAAAGTCGAAGACTGAAAAGCAAGTCTGATCACATATGTAGGTGAAGAAAGCGATTCTATGTACTCAAACTGATAAACATGATCACTCATGAAAATGTGGAATCACGCGATCACGCGAAAACGTTTACTAGATTTGCGATCAGCACCTCAATTAGCCCTCTAGACGACGTTTGGGCGAATCCTGCTTTCGATCTCCGGAGTTGTGGGAGTACAAGTCCCTAAACCTTCGATTAGCAGAGAGTGGTGGGGAGGCGATGGGCAGCAGGGGTGTGCGTTAAATTTTTTCGGTAAATTTTTAACGACCACTTTTTAACGAAAAATTTTCGCGTTAAAAAGGTAAATTCGGTAAATTCGGTAAATAAAATGTCCCTTAGCTGCATTCAGTTTTAAACCACTGGGGTGCCTCTCGGACAATCCCCCACAGCGCTCAATAGGTCACTTATAAGATTCCCACGGGAAGTTCATTGACCTCCCTTGTGAGTTGACGCGAAGTAAGCGCTGCAAGCGCGGCCCTCCGCTGCGCACCTGCTTCCTTGTAAACGGCCGTCGAGCGTGCTGTGGCCATTCACGTGAATCGCAAGTGATTAGGGTTATGCCTGTACACAGATATTTTTACCTTCAGTATACTACGGGAGAATCTTCGTTTTGTATTTCTACCCCAGTTACAACAAGGGAACGATTAGAGCCGAAGGGGCTGCGGTAGAGAGGTAGAACTTTCAGGGGTCTAAAAAGCTCCTGCTTTCTGCCAGTAAAGACGTTGAAGAAGAAAGGAAGAGCAATGGCTATGGAGTACAAGAGCCAGTCATACTCCGTTTCCCTGAAAGTGAGCCATCCCCATTTTCGCTCTAACACTGTCCAAGTCGTAGTGTCTTGTCAGATGAGATTCCAACGCGGGTCCGTTTCTCTTCAACGGAGCTAGAACACAAACTGAATGCCATTCATGAGACTCCAGTGTGCCCTTTCTGCACCAGATCGCCTTTGTGTCATTTCTCCGCCCATGATAATCATTCCTTTACCACCTGGAAGCTTCGCTATAACATAAGGAAAGATGGCAACCCACAGAGAAAGACCTATAACAATCTAGCTCTGCCTACCCAAGGTGTTTCTCTCTTCTCGGTGCACGAATTCTTAGGGAAGCAAAGCGTGCTTCATTGCCATTATACCGCTGTTATTGTCCTTTGGTCTCGTAAAGGAAATGGATGGAGCAGCCATCCACTTCCTTCACAGTGGGTAATAAAAAAATAATTAAATGTCAACCACTGGGTGACGACAGTAAATAATAGTGTTCATTTGATTATTCGAATATTCGAGTATTCGAAATTCGATTATTCGAAATTCGACTTTTTGAAAATCGAATATTATTCGATCATTCGAAATTCGAAATTTTGAAAATCGAATATTATTCGATCATTCGAAATTCGAAATTTTGAAAATCGAATATTATTCGATCATTCGAAATTCGAAATTTTGAAAATCGAATATTATTCGATCATTCGAAATTCGAAATTTTGAAAATCGAATATTATTCGATCATTCGAAATTCGAAATTTTGAAAATCGAATATTATTCGATCATTCGAAATTCGAAATTTTGAAAATCGAATATTATTCGATCATTCGAAATTCGAAATTTTGAAAATCGAATATTATTCGATCATTCGAAATTCGAAATTTTTTCCCAAGGACAAAGGTATAGTGTGCTGCCCTAGTCGCACACATGGCAAGTGGTGAACAGGTGATCCTTGCCTTGCACGTCGCTGGATCTTGTCAGGGAAGCAAGCCGGGACCTCCTAGCCTTCGTCCAGCCCGCGACTGTGAGCAGCAGCGAGTCGAGGGACGACACGACGGCTGCCAAGACGAGGATCTTGCCGCGTATTCGCCTTCTGGGCGCCGTGCTTCCACCACCTTGACACTCCTCCACAAAATCCATAGTCCCAGTCCGTGCCTTCGTTTCACAGCTCGCACCGCTACGGGAATCTATTCGCCCATTCAGCAACCGAAGGAATTTGATGGCGCAACCGAGAGGAAAGAATTTCGAAAAGAAAATTATTTTCTTGTGCGGTGCTTGCTGTACATATTCGAGTACTCCCTCCGGAGTGGCACTCCCCCTCGAGGAAGGCGATGAACACCGCGGCTGAGAAGAAGCTTTAGTGCAAGCCGCCTAGTTGCACTGAGACGTGTTCCAACCATCCACCGCGGCGCCGGACTGCGATAGGGGTTCGCCGAGCTAGTTGTCGCGCAGCACACCATCAGCTTTGGTTTAATTACCCAAGTTTGAGGTACTTTTAAGATCCGACCCAATTCACATTGTGGTCAGACAAATTTTGGAAACCTCTCCTCAAAGGAGAGAACAATCACGAATCAATAAATGGGCTGGGAGCTACGTTCCTCGAAGAAACGTGCTGGTGAGCTGCTTCACGTAACGAAGGCCAGGTGGAGGGAATTGCCATAGGAAACGTGTGTCCGTAACGAATTTTTGGAGTGTAGAGTGACCGAAGGACGCGAAAAACTAATTAAATTTTAAAAGTAGTTTGAATTTTTTTCAGAAAAAATTGAATCGAACGTTAGAAATTGTTGAAGAAAAATTCTCCACAAAGATCAAATAATATAAGATGTTTCCTTTTTTTGGCAAGAGGAAAAAGCTTCCCAGTGATCAATGTTTTTTTTTTTTTGAAATACGCAAAAGCTTACGACACCTGGGATTCCCAAGCCGTCTCCGATCCAAGTACTAACCAGGCCCAACGTTGCTTTACTTGCCAGATCGGACGGGATGGCGTGCTTTCAACGTGGTATGGCCGTAAGCGAACGTGTGTGCTGCCCTAGTCGCACACATGGCAAGTGGTGAACAGGTGATCCTTGCCTTGCACGTCGCTGGATCTTGTCAGGGAAGCAAGCCGGGACCTCCTAGCCTTCGTCCAGCCCGCGACTGTGAGCAGCAGCGAGTCGAGGGACGACACGACGGCTGCCAAGACGAGGATCTTGCCGCGTATTCGCCTTCTGGGCGCCGTGCTTCCACCACCTTGACACTCCTCCACAAAATCCATAGTCCCAGTCCGTGCCTTCGTTTCACAGCTCGCACCGCTACGGGAATCTATTCGCCCATTCAGCAACCGAAGGAATTTGATGGCGCAACCGAGAGGAAAGAATTTCGAAAAGAAAATTATTTTCTTGTGCGGTGCTTGCTGTACATATTCGAGTACTCCCTCCGGAGTGGCACTCCCCCTCGAGGAAGGCGATGAACACCGCGGCTGAGAAGAAGCTTTAGTGCAAGCCGCCTAGTTGCACTGAGACGTGTTCCAACCATCCACCGCGGCGCCGGACTGCGATAGGGGTTCGCCGAGCTAGTTGTCGCGCAGCACACCATCAGCTTTGGTTTAATTACCCAAGTTTGAGGTACTTTTAAGATCCGACCCAATTCACATTGTGGTCAGACAAATTTTGGAAACCTCTCCTCAAAGGAGAGAACAATCACGAATCAATAAATGGGCTGGGAGCTACGTTTCTCGAAGAAACGTGCTGGTGAGCTGCTTCACGTAACGAAGGCCAGGTGGAGGGAATTGCCATAGAAAACGTGTGTCCGTAACGAATTTTTGGAGTGTAGAGTGACCGAAGGACGCGAAAAACTAATTAAATTTTAAAAGTAGTTTGAATTTTTTTTAGAAAAAATTGAATCGAACGTTAGAAATTGTTGAAGAAAAATTCTCCACAAAGATCAAATAATATAAGATGTTTCCTTTTTTTGGCAAGAGGAAAAAGCTTCCCAGTGATCAATGTTTTTTTTTTGAAATACGCAAAAGCTTACGACACCTGGGATTCCCAAGCCGTCTCCGATCCAAGTACTAACCAGGCCCAACGTTGCTTAACTTGCCAGATCGGACGGGATGGCGTGCTTTCAACGTGGTATGGCCGTAAGCGAACGTGTGTGCTGCCCTAGTCGCACACATGGCAAGTGGTGAACAGGTGATCCTTGCCTTGCACGTCGCTGGATCTTGTCAGGGAAGCAAGCCGGGACCTCCTAGCCT
The DNA here is from genome assembly GCA_947359475.1 of Heligmosomoides polygyrus bakeri. NCBI lineage: Eukaryota > Metazoa > Nematoda > Chromadorea > Rhabditida > Heligmosomidae > Heligmosomoides > Heligmosomoides polygyrus. The sequence continues at coordinate 84,638,969 of OX375866.1, read as the reverse complement.
TCGTCCAGCCCGCGACTGTGAGCAGCAGCGAGTCGAGGGACGACACGACGGCTGCCAAGACGAGGATCTTGCCGCGTATTCGCCTTCTGGGCGCCGTGCTTCCACCACCTTGACACTCCTCCACAAAATCCATAGTCCCAGTCCGTGCCTTCGTTTCACAGCTCGCACCGCTACGGGAATCTATTCGCCCATTCAGCAACCGAAGGAATTTGATGGCGCAACCGAGAGGAAAGAATTTCGAAAAGAAAATTATTTTCTTGTGCGGTGCTTGCTGTACATATTCGAGTACTCCCTCCGGAGTGGCACTCCCCCTCGAGGAAGGCGATGAACACCGCGGCTGAGAAGAAGCTTTAGTGCAAGCCGCCTAGTTGCACTGAGACGTGTTCCAACCATCCACCGCGGCGCCGGACTGCGATAGGGGTTCGCCGAGCTAGTTGTCGCGCAGCACACCATCAGCTTTGGTTTAATTACCCAAGTTTGAGGTACTTTTAAGATCCGACCCAATTCACATTGTGGTCAGACAAATTTTGGAAACCTCTCCTCAAAGGAGAGAACAATCACGAATCAATAAATGGGCTGGGAGCTACGTTTCTCGAAGAAACGTGCTGGTGAGCTGCTTCACGTAACGAAGGCCAGGTGGAGGGAATTGCCATAGAAAACGTGTGTCCGTAACGAATTTTTGGAGTGTAGAGTGACCGAAGGACGCGAAAAACTAATTAAATTTTAAAAGTAGTTTGAATTTTTTTTAGAAAAAATTGAATCGAACGTTAGAAATTGTTGAAGAAAAATTCTCCACAAAGATCAAATAATATAAGATGTTTCCTTTTTTTGGCAAGAGGAAAAAGCTTCCCAGTGATCAATGTTTTTTTTTTGAAATACGCAAAAGCTTACGACACCTGGGATTCCCAAGCCGTCTCCGATCCAAGTACTAACCAGGCCCAACGTTGCTTAACTTGCCAGATCGGACGGGATGGCGTGCTTTCAACGTGGTATGGCCGTAAGCGAACGTGTGTGCTGCCCTAGTCGCACACATGGCAAGTGGTGAACAGGTGATCCTTGCCTTGCACGTCGCTGGATCTTGTCAGGGAAGCAAGCCGGGACCTCCTAGCCTTCGTCCAGCCCGCGACTGTGAGCAGCAGCGAGTCGAGGGACGACACGACGGCTGCCAAGACGAGGATCTTGCCGCGTATTCGCCTTCTGGGCGCCGTGCTTCCACCACCTTGACACTCCTCCACAAAATCCATAGTCCCAGTCCGTGCCTTCGTTTCACAGCTCGCACCGCTACGGGAATCTATTCGCCCATTCAGCAACCGAAGGAATTTGATGGCGCAACCGAGAGGAAAGAATTTCGAAAAGAAAATTATTTTCTTGTGCGGTGCTTGCTGTACATATTCGAGTACTCCCTCCGGAGTGGCACTCCCCCTCGAGGAAGGCGATGAACACCGCGGCTGAGAAGAAGCTTTAGTGCAAGCCGCCTAGTTGCACTGAGACGTGTTCCAACCATCCACCGCGGCGCCGGACTGCGATAGGGGTTCGCCGAGCTAGTTGTCGCGCAGCACACCATCAGCTTCGGTTTAATTACCCAAGTTTGAGGTACTTTTAAGATCCGACCCAATTCACATTGTGGTCAGACAAATTTTGGAAACCTCTCCTCAAAGGAGAGAACAATCACGAATCAATAAATGGGCAGGGAGCTACGTTTCTCGAAGAAACGTGCTGGTGAGCTGCTTCACGTAACGAAGGCCAGGTGGAGGGAATTGCCATAGAAAACGTGTGTCCGTAACGAATTTTTGGAGTGTAGAGTGACCGAAGGACGCGAAAAACTAATTAAATTTTAAAAGTAGTTTGAATTTTTTTTAGAAAAAATTGAATCGAACGTTAGAAATTGTTGAAGAAAAATTCTCCACAAAGATCAAATAATATAAGATGTTTCCTTTTTTTGGCAAGAGGAAAAAGCTTCCCAGTGATCAATGTTTTTTTTTTGAAATACGCAAAAGCTTACGACACCTGGGATTCCCAAGCCGTCTCCGATCCAAGTACTAACCAGGCCCAACGTTGCTTAACTTGCCAGATCGGACGGGATGGCGTGCTTTCAACGTGGTATGGCCGTAAGCGAACGTGTGTGCTGCCCTAGTCGCACACATGGCAAGTGGTGAACAGGTGATCCTTGCCTTGCACGTCGCTGGATCTTGTCAGGGAAGCAAGCCGGGACCTCCTAGCCTTCGTCCAGCCCGCGACTGTGAGCAGCAGCGAGTCGAGGGACGACACGACGGCTGCCAAGACGAGGATCTTGCCGCGTATTCGCCTTCTGGGCGCCGTGCTTCCACCACCTTGACACTCCTCCACAAAATCCATAGTCCCAGTCCGTGCCTTCGTTTCACAGCTCGCACCGCTACGGGAATCTATTCGCCCATTCAGCAACCGAAGGAATTTGATGGCGCAACCGAGAGGAAAGAATTTCGAAAAGAAAATTATTTTCTTGTGCGGTGCTTGCTGTACATATTCGAGTACTCCCTCCGGAGTGGCACTCCCCCTCGAGGAAGGCGATGAACACCGCGGCTGAGAAGAAGCTTTAGTGCAAGCCGCCTAGTTGCACTGAGACGTGTTCCAGCCATCCACCGCGGCGCCGGACTGCGATAGGGGTTCGCCGAGCTAGTTGTCGCGCAGCACACCATCAGCTTTGGTTTAATTACCCAAGTTTGAGGTACTTTTAAGATCCGACCCAATTCACATTGTGGTCAGACAAATTTTGGAAACCTCTCCTCAAAGGAGAGAACAATCACGAATCAATAAATGGGCTGGGAGCTACGTTTCTCGAAGAAACGTGCTGGTGAGCTGCTTCACGTAACGAAGGCCAGGTGGAGGGAATTGCCATAGAAAACGTGTGTCCGTAACGAATTTTTGGAGTGTAGAGTGACCGAAGGACGCGAAAAACTAATTAAATTTTAAAAGTAGTTTGAATTTTTTTTAGAAAAAATTGAATCGAACGTTAGAAATTGTTGAAGAAAAATTCTCCACAAAGATCAAATAATATAAGATGTTTCCTTTTTTTGGCAAGAGGAAAAAGCTTCCCAGTGATCAATGTGTTTTTTTTTTGAAATACGCAAAAGCTTACGACACCTGGGATTCCCAAGCCGTCTCCGATCCAAGTACTAACCAGGCCCAACGTTGCTTAACTTGCCAGATCGGACGGGATGGCGTGCTTTCAACGTGGTATGGCCGTAAGCGAACGTGTGTGCTGCCCTAGTCGCACACATGGCAAGTGGTGAACAGGTGATCCTTGCCTTGCACGTCGCTGGATCTTGTCAGGGAAGCAAGCCGGGACCTCCTAGCCTTCGTCCAGCCCGCGACTGTGAGCAGCAGCGAGTCGAGGGACGACACGACGGCTGCCAAGACGAGGATCTTGCCGCGTATTCGCCTTCTGGGCGCCGTGCTTCCACCACCTTGACACTCCTCCACAAAATCCATAGTCCCAGTCCGTGCCTTCGTTTCACAGCTCGCACCGCTACGGGAATCTATTCGCCCATTCAGCAACCGAAGGAATTTGATGGCGCAACCGAGAGGAAAGAATTTCGAAAAGAAAATTATTTTCTTGTGCGGTGCTTGCTGTACATATTCGAGTACTCCCTCCGGAGTGGCACTCCCCCTCGAGGAAGGCGATGAACACCGCGGCTGAGAAGAAGCTTTAGTGCAAGCCGCCTAGTTGCACTGAGACGTGTTCCAACCATCCACCGCGGCGCCGGACTGCGATAGGGGTTCGCCGAGCTAGTTGTCGCGCAGCACACCATCAGCTTTGGTTTAATTACCCAAGTTTGAGGTACTTTTAAGATCCGACCCAATTCACATTGTGGTCAGACAAATTTTGGAAACCTCTCCTCAAAGGAGAGAACAATCACGAATCAATAAATGGGCTGGGAGCTACGTTTCTCGAAGAAACGTGCTGGTGAGCTGCTTCACGTAACGAAGGCCAGGTGGAGGGAATTGCCATAGAAAACGTGTGTCCGTAACGAATTTTTGGAGTGTAGAGTGACCGAAGGACGCGAAAAACTAATTAAATTTTGAAAGTAGTTTGAATTTTTTTTAGAAAAAATTGAATCGAACGTTAGAAATTGTTGAAGAAAAATTCTCCACAAAGATCAAATAATATAAGATGTTTCCTTTTTTTGGCAAGAGGAAAAAGCTTCCCAGTGATCAATGTGTTTTTTTTTTGAAATACGCAAAAGCTTACGACACCTGGGATTCCCAAGCCGTCTCCGATCCAAGTACTAACCAGGCCCAACGTTGCTTAACTTGCCAGATCGGACGGGATGGCGTGCTTTCAACGTGGTATGGCCGTAAGCGAACGTGTGTGCTGCCCTAGTCGCACACATGGCAAGTGGTGAACAGGTGATCCTTGCCTTGCACGTCGCTGGATCTTGTCAGGGAAGCAAGCCGGGACCTCCTAGCCTTCGTCCAGCCCGCGACTGTGAGCAGCAGCGAGTCGAGGGACGACACGACGGCTGCCAAGACGAGGATCTTGCCGCGTATTCGCCTTCTGGGCGCCGTGCTTCCACCACCTTGACACTCCTCCACAAAATCCATAGTCCCAGTCCGTGCCTTCGTTTCACAGCTCGCACCGCTACGGGAATCTATTCGCCCATTCAGCAACCGAAGGAATTTGATGGCGCAACCGAGAGGAAAGAATTTCGAAAAGAAAATTATTTTCTTGTGCGGTGCTTGCTGTACATATTCGAGTACTCCCTCCGGAGTGGCACTCCCCCTCGAGGAAGGCGATGAACACCGCGGCTGAGAAGAAGCTTTAGTGCAAGCCGCCTAGTTGCACTGAGACGTGTTCCAACCATCCACCGCGGCGCCGGACTGCGATAGGGGTTCGCCGAGCTAGTTGTCGCGCAGCACACCATCAGCTTTGGTTTAATTACCCAAGTTTGAGGTACTTTTAAGATCCGACCCAATTCACATTGTGGTCAGACAAATTTTGGAAACCTCTCCTCAAAGGAGAGAACAATCACGAATCAATAAATGGGCTGGGAGCTACGTTTCTCGAAGAAACGTGCTGGTGAGCTGCTTCACGTAGCGAAGGCCAGGTGGAGGGAATTGCCATAGAAAACGTGTGTCCGTAACGAATTTTTGGAGTGTAGAGTGACCGAAAAACGCGAAAAACTAATTAAATTTTAAAAGTAGTTTGAATTTTTTTTAGAAAAAATTGAATCGAACGTTAGAAATTGTTGAAGAAAAATTCTCCACAAAGATCAAATAATATAAGATGTTTCCTTTTTTTGGCAAGAGGAAAAAGCTTCCCAGTGATCAGTGTTTTTTTTTTTTGAAATACGCGAAAGCTTACGACACCTGGGATTCCCGAGCCGTCTCGGATCCAAGTACTAACCAGGCCCAACGTTGCTTAACTTGCCAGATCGGACGGGATGGCGTGCTTTCAACGTGGTATGGCCGTAAGCGAACGTGTGTGCTGCGCTAGTCGCACACATGGCAAGTGGTGAACAGGTGATCCTTGCCTTGCACGTCGCTGGATCTTGTCAGGGAAGCAAGCCGGGACCTCCTAGCCTTCGTCCAGCCCGCGACTGTGAGCAGCAGCGAGTCGAGGGACGACACGACGGCCTGATTCATAGTCGCTTCCACTGTGACTATGAGTCATCAATGGAGAGCTCGCCAGGAACTTTAAAGTCGGCGCGCGCCCGTATTTCGCAATAGCTGTCAGTGCCGAGCACTCGATGAGGCGCTCCCGCGTTTCTGCCAAAGTGCAGTCAACTGAGGGACTTTCTTGAGGATAGGGACCATCCGGTATCACCGACGCTGGACGCGATCGTGTCTCGCCTATCAGATCCTTCGATATGATACCGAGTAAGCCCATATTCCTTTGGTTCCACCAAGGAAGAGATAGGGAGCTTATTAAAAGCGATTAAAAGCAAATACGACACTTCTGATGGACCCGATTTCCAACGTTTTCATATACATCCATATTTTATGCTCCGAATTTTTGGAATCTGAATGAGGAACAGAAGAGGTCGTCAATGAACTACTATGCTACTTGTTAACTCGAATTAAGACAAAGAATCCGTTGCCGTGCTCCTTGCAGTTAAAACGCTGTGCATGGTGCCACCACAAGAAAAGACTGCATGAAGGAACATGAAAATCGTACCAAAATCGTTAGCTACAATACATCTAAAACGTTATTTCGGAGCGCAAAAGACCCAGTCTCGCACTGTTATTTGGTGAACTAGGCTATCTAATCTCCAGCTCTCTTGCAGGTTTGGAGCTAAGTTGCAGGAGCAATAAATGGTTCGTTGAACCAGACCGAGAAAATCTCTCAACTGTCTACCACAGCACTCCACCTATCTAGGAATTCCACCAGGGGTGCACATTCGACGGTTAACGATTTAACGTGTTTAACGAATTAACAGCATTTTTTGTTAAAATCTGTCTTAACGACTTAACGGAAATTTTTAGAACTTTAATGGATTTTCCAATTTTCTCAATGAGTTTATCACATTTACCCTTAGTATTCTTTAATGTTACAGGTCTAAGCCTCCCGATTAGGACTGTTCCTGAAAAATGTTGAAATCAGCATGGATATTTCAATGTTTTCAGGAAAGTTGAGCTTTGAGTTTTTGAAAATAATGCATGTGGGGCTCCTGTAGCGCAGGCGGAGGAGGTGCCGGCGATCGCGTGCATCTGATATCGGGTTCTTGGTTAGGTTTTCCCGCAAAGGTCAACCAATCCTTCCATCCCTTCGGGGTTGGAGAATTGGTACCAGATTTGTCTGGGAAGGATATAGCGCAGACAGCAGGCATCTGCTCCGATTGCGTTTCACCCCTGTCTTCTCCTAGCAGCAAGTGAAATCAAGTGACGGACTTACCGCTGTGCAAAGTGTAATAGAGAGCATCTTTTTCAAGAAGCAACGTCTAAAGCAAGACGCTTCCAGAAGTTTCCACTTTACTTGATGTTTTGGTACCCAAGTAGTTCTGCTTTGAACAGTAGACCATGAAGATTTCCCTGAACTGCACCGCCGGTATTTTTAGAGTGATCCTTTTTTAAAGAGGACCCAATTGATAGGAAGAAAACGTCAGTACCTTAAGAGACTATCCACTGAAACCAGCACGTTTTGCAATGCTTTAAAGCAACACAGTGGAAATTCAGGTGGAACAGTAGGCGGAGACGCCTCCATGCCAGGTTCCAATCGTGCTTAAGATGGAACTATGTCAACGGTACGCCGGAGTTGCAAGAATGATTACTATAGGAAGAATCTCCATCCTCCAACCAGTAAAAAAGCATGTTTTGTTTCTGCCGAATCCTCAATGCAAAAGAGTCACTGAAAGTTCCGTATGGCTAACAGTGGTTAACGATCCTCTGGCTCGAGCTTACCACTCAGCCTAATCTTCCCAGACATCATGTTTTCATTGGCAATTCCCTCCACCTGGCCTTCGTTACGTGAAGCAGCTCACCAGCACGTTTCTTCGAGAAACGTAGCTCCCAGCCCATTTATTGATTCGTGATTGTTCTCTCCTTTGAGGAGAGGTTTCCAAAATTTGTCTGACCACAATGTGAATTGGGTCGGATCTTAAAAGTACCTCAAACTTGGGTAATTAAACCAAAGCTGATGGTGTGCTGCGTGACAACTAGCTCGGCGAACCCCTATCGCAGTCCGGCGCCGCGGTGGATGGTTGGAACACGTCTCAGTGCAACTGGGCGGCTTGCACTAAAGCTTCTTCTCAGCCGCGGTGTTCATCGCCTTCCTCGAGGGGAGTGCCACTCCGGAGGGAGTACTCGAATATGTACAGCAAGCACCGCACAAGAAAATAATTTTCTTTTCGAAATTCTTTCCTCTCGGTTGCGCCATCAAATTCCTTCGGTTGCTGAATGGGCGAATAGATTCCCGTAGCGGTGCGAGCTGTGAAACGAAGGCACGGACTGGGACTATGGATTTTGTGGAGGAGTGTCAAGGTGGTGGAAGCACGGCGCCCAGAAGACGAATACGCGGCAAGATCCTCGTCTTGGCAGCCGTCGTGTCGTCCCTCGACTCGCTGCTGCTCACAGTCGCGGGCTGGACGAAGGCTAGGAGTTCCCGGCTTGCTTCCCTGACAAGATCCAGCGACGTGCAAGGCAAGGATCACCTGTTCACCACTTGCCATGTGTGCGACTAGGGCAGCACACACGTTCGCTTACGGCCATACCACGTTGAAAGCACGCCATCCCGTCCCATCTGGCAAGTTAAGCAACGTTGGGCCTGGTTAGTACTTGGATCGGAGACGGCTTGGGAATCCCAGGTGTCGTAAGCTTTTGCGTATTTCAAAAAAAAATCATTGATCATTGGGAAGCTTTTTCCTCTTGCCAAAAAAAGAAAACATTTTATATTATTTGATCTTTGCGGAGCGTTTCTTCAACGATTCCTAACGTTCGATTCAATTTATTCTAAAAAATTCAAGCTACTTTTAAAATTTAATTAGTTTTTCATGTTCTTCGGTCACTCTACTCTTCAAAAATCCATTACGGACACACGCTTTCTATGGCAATTCCCTCCACCAGGCCCTCGTTACGAGAAGCCGCTCACCACGTTTCTTCGAGTAACGTAGCGTTCCAGCCCATTCATTGGTTAGTGATTGTTCTCTCCTTTGAGGAGAGGTTTCCAAAATTTTTCTGACCACAATGTGAATTATTGGGTCGGATCTTAAAAGTACCCATATGATCGGCAATGGAAAACCGTTTTTTTTTCTAAGTCCAGATGTTTGATGCCTTTGGAAAGAGCTTTTCACGTTGATTCTGGTACTTGGGGTACTTGGATTCGTTTTCTCCTTCGACCATTTTGAAGCTAGATTTGCACATCTGACGTCACGAACTCGTGTTTTCGAAGAAATTCTTCAGCCATTCTGTCGAAATCGATCTCAGCGCTACGAAATTCGGCCAGAAGGAGGGTACGGCAGCTGTGCGCCTGTGGAGCGATGTGAATTAGGACAATTGACGCTTCACTTGAAATTGAAGTTCGTAAACACCTCAAACAGGTGATTTTCAGTGCATTTTGGTTTGTTTTTGGAGAGAAATTGTGTCAGATGGACGATTCGGGTCCGCTCTTTCACATATTACACGCTCCTGTTGCAGTGTTTAACGAATGGAGCTTAGTTGAGGAGTTGATCGATCCATCTGCAGGATGCGCCGTGCGTTCCACTTCGGCGGATGCGTTTTGGCATATCTTTGGATAGAAATTGTGAGAGGTGGACTTTTCATGTCCCGCTTTTTCCATATGCCATGCTCCTGTTGCAGTGGATCACGACTGCTGTTCTACTCGAGGAGCTCGTCGCTTTCTCTGCAGGATGCACAGTGCGTTCCACTTCCACGGAGTATCGCGAGACGGCTTGGGTGCGTATTTAGGCTATGCGGTTACTTCCAAAACCAACCTCTGATCAGTTATGCACTTAAATTACACCGGTAATATTATGTTAAAATAGAATGTGTGGTGTATTCAAAAGGAGGCTCATCGACACAATATTTTTTGTGTAGTTGTTCCTCCTGAAGCTCACCCATCCCGGTCTCGCTTAGACTTTATCTGTTCTTTAAGCTATAGTTTAGCTCCCAGTGCTTTTCTAATTCCGGTTTGCCTAAAACCTTTACTATTTCAGGATTTCTGCTGCGGGTGCTGCAATCCTCAGCGTTATTAAGAATTTGAAGCGTGACGGCTGTGAATGGGTCAAGGATGTGTCGCTATTGTTGAAACGCTGGGACCGCTACCAGAACCACGTCGTCAACATGTGACAGTTGTCAAGATGAGCATCGCCTGGCTAGCTCACACCAATCGATTCAATTGATTTTCTATAAACTGAATCTCTGGATAGGTGTTGTATACATTATGCCTATACGTCGATAAAATTCATACAAGGTGTTATCATTACCTTCCAGTTGAAATGACGTCGAAGAAGACATATAGGTACTAATGAATCTGTGCAGCGGTCGGTGGCTGTCAATGTTGTGACCACAGGAAGCTCAAAAAGTAACAAAGTCTAAAGTTGTTCGATGAGCTTTTACTTCAGCGCATTTCAAAATACGTTAAAGACGTGCTTGATCGGACAAGGTGATGGCATATCATAGGGAAAACAGACTCTATGGGTATGATAGGGAGAGTGAACGATTGAGTATCATATGGAAAGCAGGCTCAATGAATGTGATAAGGAGAATGAACAATTAAGAAAACGAAAAGAAGAAGGAGATTCCAATGGCATGAGCTTCCACATCCTGGGACTGTGGCGATGTGGCGTCCACGTCAAGCATTTATCTTCCACAGCTTCGAATTGTATCTTTGGAGCAGAACTACAGAATTCCATAGTCGTCAAAACGTCTGTTCGTCGGGTGAATAACATTGTGATGCAGTGGTGACAGACTGTTAGATATTCGCCTTGTGTTCTTCTAAAAAACCCTTGATGGGTGATGAAGATTTTGGTGTTCTGAAGATTAATGCCTTTCTCACGATTTTTGGTCTCAGAAGACCCCGAGTCAAGCAACAAAGGTTGTGGTCCTCTTTCGTAGCTTGTCCCAGATATCTCAGACATACTTGAGCCTAAGAAAAGTTTCTTTACTTATTCAAATTAAATCCTTATTGCCCGCATGGGTTTCGAGAAATCCGGATGAGGATGGACCAATAGGAGATGATGAAGCTGACCTGGCCGCGTTACCACGGCCAATCACCGTCGGAGCATCAAGACAGGCATCGAGCCCCATTGGATCAGCTGATTTAGCTGATGGGCAACGTCCAATGGGGCTCGATGGCAGGCGAGCGCTGGTGGCTACGCTGAATACCGCACTTATGAGCTCTTCAATACAGGTATATCTGGCTGTCTGCGGTTACAAGGGCGTAACAGCCGTTATTGTGCTCTTCTCCTATTGTTCACAGTTATAATAAAGAAATTGTTTGAAGTTTGCCTAAAAATAAAAAAATAAAAAATTTTAGCTTCGTGAAGAAAAGTAGAGGGCATGGCATATGGTGATGTGGCAGCCAACGGCCGCAAAATCGCTAAGTTTTCCAACTTCACTTTCGAAATGCTCTTAGGGGGTCGAAAAATTAGATAACTGCATTCGTATAGCGTTTGGTGCGCTAAGAGTTAGATTTTTAGGACGGGACGAATTTTCCGGATTTATTGATATATAATTTGCTGTTTGAATTATTTAAAAATTGCCTAATAATAAAAAATAAATAAAAAATTTTAGCTTCGTGAAGAAAAGTAGAGGGCATGGCATATGGTGCTGTGGCAGCCAACAGCCGCAAAATCGCTAAATTTTCCAACTTCACTTTCGAAATGCTCTTAGGGGGTCGAAAAAATAGATAACTGCATTCGTTTAGCGTTTGGTGTGCTAAGAGTTAGCTTTTTAGGACGGGGCGAATTTTCCGGATTTACTGATATATAATTTGCTAATTTAGGCCCATTTCGGGTCTAGTATCTTCCCTAATAAGTAAGATAGTGAACCCCAGAAAGGCGCCGGCGCCTTCCTGTTTGGCTCAGAGTCGGCCGAGGAGGGCGCCGGCGCCTTTCTGAGGCCGCCGCCACTTAGTCATCTTACTGAGATGTTTGCCCCTCGGCCGCAGATGGACCGTTTTGGCTTGATTTTTGCTCCGTTTGCATCTCTCTGAGGTCTCTGAGGGCAGGAAGCCGGGCAAACGCTGAAGATGATGAAGAAGAAGAAGACTGTTTCCACTTGCGTTTCAGAAATTGAAAAAGGTCTGCTATGAGCGGGGAAGCTGCATCTTCAGAGCTTGCATCAAAAAGAACCGACGTAAAAATAAAGGTGTTCAACTGGACAGCTTTCTGATTGAATCAGATTCGCAGAAGTGTGGTCAACGAACCGCTGCAAGTGGTTGCTGATAATTGCCAAGAGCAAATAACAACTTTTGAAAGATAGCAAACTGGGGGATTTAGTTCCTCACGTTTTTGCCTCAAACGGCACTTAACTAAAACGGCTTAAGTCAAGAATTAGATACGTATTACTGCCATGCAACGGGTAGGCAAAAACTGCCCTTTACTATTCGGGAAATGTAGATTTTTCGACTCCATGGGTTGTGCACAAATTTATCCCTGAGATCTATGAATGAGATGATTCCATGATTAAATATCGAATTCGCTTCCTGGAGAAATCATGCAAAGAAATGAAATTATAAGAAGAACGTTTTGAATGCGATGGGCCTTTTCCCACCATTGCTTCTACTGTTTTAGGTATGATTTTCTTTTTCCTCACATTGATATCCAAGGCATATTAACATCATCGTTTGTAGCGGAGTTGGAGGAGGTGCCAGCTGTCGCGTGCATCCGATACGAGGTTCCTGGTTCGGAATTCCCACCCAGGCCAACTACGTCCTCCATCCCTAAGGGGTCGTAAAATTGGTACCAGACTTGTCCGGGAAGGAAAAAGTGCTGACTTGTTCATCGGCTGGTCACCGCAAGTCACCGTATGGCCAAATACGCAATCAAATCGCTTACACGGCATCCCGTAGAAGTAGGATGCGTGACGCATCCCAAACGGGATTGACTAACCAGTAGCAGCGGTAGGTACCTGTTTCAGAGATCCATAGGTCGGGTTCATGTCCCACTTCACCCAGGGTTATCTGGGTAGAGGGTAGAAATTGAATCATTACCTGGAATTGGCAAAAGCCTGGAGATGGGTGGATGGTAGGGTAGAGTTGTATCATTCACTTAATTATACCATTTTCACGTCGAATTGCGCACTTTTCAAACCAAACTGGACACTCTTCTAATCCAGCTTAAAGATTTTTGAAAACAAAGCGATCTCTTCCAAATCGAATAGGCCTTGACGCAGGTTAAGTTACAGACTCAATAAGATGGTTAGAATAATTTTTTGTTCAAGGAAAATTTGGTACAATTTTTCTTAATTTTTGAGTTTATCTGCCCCAATAAGCGTAATATTTTCGTAAAATTTGTATTTTCATAGAAAAACAATAAATTAAAATTTGTCTTAAAGCGAAGCAAAAAAGCAAGCATATAACGCATTAAAAGATTAGCGCTAAAAGAGTTAGTCCCAACTTTTATTTGATTGGTAGTGTAAATTCCACTTACATGAACACTCAAGATAAGGTGTTTTTACAGTTGTTTTTGTGTTGTCGTTAACAGGTGTCAAACTTCATGCAAACAGAAAGTCTGGTATTAATCGAATAAAAAACGGCAACGTCTTGGACGAGGTCGTGGCGCAGTCTGTTTTTGGCACTAAAAATGGCCTCTCTGCTCTTTAGAGCAAGCTTTGGACCATTATTTTTCCTTAAAAATAGAAATTCTGTAGTTCCTTAAAAAATAAAAATTTTGTAGAATTTTAAACAGTTTCGATTTTGAAGAGTTTGTTTTGATTCCAAAAGCATTAGGATAGCTTAGAAGTGGTGTCCAATTTAAAATGATATATATCATATCATCGAGTACCAAACCTGCCGTCTGTCTCCTATCCTTCGTGGCTAAACTCGTTGATGACGATTTACCTCAAACTTGGGTAATTAAACCCACAGTATGAAAACATCTCAAATACCATATGATGTGATGAGAGCACCTTGAATGCATAATATGAGAAGCTAGCTTGAAAAAATGAAAAGGGCAATGAGGTGAGCACAATACCAATTTCCCATATAACTGTTTTTTATAGTGTGTTTTTTGTTTGCCCAGTGCTATAATCTGATAGTGCTCGAAGCCAAATCCTATCACACGAATCATTCCGTAGTCGCGAGAAAGTCACGATAAACCCATTATCTTGTCAATCATGAATCCGTCCTCAGGAGCACCTCCAGTTCAGGTTTGTTGGGCTTGTCTCCACCTGGAAGCAGTGCTAGCAGCACTAACCAATCCCCCTGTCGGACAGGCAAGGCGTTTCACCCCAAAGAGTGATTGTAGGACAGTTTGAATGCGGTTTGAAGGAAGAGGAGACGCATTGAGGCCGAGGCCTAGAGACACATTCAAGAGGTAGTCAAACTTCATGTGAGGCCTAGATTCGCTAACTGTGCCAGGCTGTACTTTTCTCCGCACGAGACTTATCTGAGAACGACAACTCACTGACTTTTCCGTCAGCTGGTGAACACAAGCCATTTCATAGACCAAATACGTATTCAAATTGCCTCCACGACGCCATAGAAGAGTAGAGTGCATGACGCATCCCAAAAAGGTTTTTATGTTTCCTTCCTTAGCAATTTCATGACAGTAAAAAGAAACTGTAGAATTTTGTGACAGTATGGCTTTTAAGGAAAAGTTGGTTTACAATTTTGTGATATTATTTCATCGAACATTGATTCCAAAACTTGTAACATTCTACTATGACGGCCTTTATACTTTATCCATTAGTTTTGTAGAGGCGCAATTATTGGAAATTAATTTTAATAATTATATTATGTTAGGTTGCCGTAGTCTTATCCTCTTCTATCACATCCTGAATAGTGAAAATGTCTTCGAAAATGGTAGCTCAGTCGGAGGTGGCGCCGGCTGTCGTCTATATCTCGAATCAGGTCCTTGACTCGGATTTCCAGGCCAACTAAAACTTTCATCCCTACGGAATCGGTAAATTGTTCCGGACTTGTCTGGGAACGAAATCGGCTGACCACAGCAAGGCATTGTGTGGCCAACTACGATTCAACTCGTGTTCACGATTTCCGGTAGAAGTAGAATGCGTGGCGCATCTCAACGGGGATCGACCTACGCTATTCCATGTCCCCTATTTTCGAATACAGTATGGATTCCTCAAGGGGTGATCGGTAGAAACAATTCTTCCCCGCTCTTACAACGATGTTTTTCTGCGGTCAAAACTCAGGCGTCAGGGGGAACACGAACTCGGACGTCCTGCTGACCGGGCGGGAATGCTTTACGCCGTTGCACTATCGGTGGTGTTTTATCGGACACAACATCATTTCTACCAGGACGATCAGCTTAACTGGTTCCACGCTGACTTTAGGCCACTTGAGGCTCAAGGAAAATGACTTGAATCCTTCCCAGCTCCACTAACGACTGGTCCATGGCCTTTGAAGGAAGGAAACGCTGTATACTTTGAGTTTTTAACCGTTTTCCGTCTGAAAATTGATGAAACAAAGCTTGCAGGTATAAAATCCGGAATTATAAAGTGGACCAGGCAGCTTTTATTCATAATCTCACCTGGTTGGGATTAAAAGCGGTACTCTGACTACTCTCCATATGCTGGCGTACCCGCTGTGGGCAGCTATCTTCATTTCTTTGGCTCTCCAAAGGCCTATCTCGGTTACTTGTCTGGGAGTCGTGTAAAACCTTCTCTGACAAGGCCTCCTCCACTGCCTCCTCCAAGACGCTATTTTTATTCAATTGATAGCAGTCTTTCTGTCCGAAGTTTGAAAGCTGTTAACAATACAACAAAAACAGCTGTAGAAAGCATGCATATTCTCTGATGCTTCATCTAACTTTATGTTCAATTTACGCCATCAATCGAATAAAGGTTGCAGCGAATTTTTTGAGTGCATAGCGCCATCTGGTCTGTTAATGCGCTATATGCTTGCTGCTTTTCTGCGCTTTGAAAGAATATTTAAGCAAAAAAAATCTTGGAAAATAAGATTTTTGTTAGCTTACTGCGGAAGGTAAACTAAAAAAAACTTATCATTAATTTACTGCGGCAGGTAAACTAAAAAATTCCAAGGAAAGTGATATTGATTTTTCCTGTACAACAAATTATTCTAACCATCTTATTAGTCTGTAGCTTAACTTCCTGAAGGTCGTTTTCATCTGGAGGAGTTCGCTTTGATTTCAAAAGTCTTAAAGCCATCTTAGAAGAGTCCCCAATTTGATTTGGAAAGAGTCAAATTCGACATGAAAATGGTAGATCTTCGTTGCAGCACAGTCTTTGAATTCTTCTCTCATACTCTGATTTCAGAAGCGAAGCAGTCACAGAAGGCCACCACGTCTACGCCTTCAAGTCCATCTACCGGTCGTGGTTCTACCGCAGCTACTGGCAAATCAGCTGCGAACAAAGAACGGCCTAAGGACCAGCGGAGAGCACAAGTGTTGAACAGAGAGACCACAAAGAACGAGCCATGCGACCCGCCAGTGGCCACCCAGAAGGCTGCACCCTCGAAACCTGCCGCTGCCAAAGCGGCCGCTGCTCAGCCTCCTGTTGATCAGCATGACGCACGTGAGGTCTCGCCGGGAGAAGCCATTGAGGATCTGGACTGTCGGTGTGAGCGTTGCCGTGGAAAGACAGACGCGCCATCGAAGCAAGCCGTTCCAGTCCCCAAAAGCACACCCCGCTCCAGCTAATCAACAAAGAAGATTCAGAATTCACCACCTTCAAGGGAGCTGTGAAGGATCCAGAAGCTGCCAAGAAGGATATCGCCACCGGCGTCAAAGAGCCATCGTTATCAGCTTCTCCACCCAAAGCTGAGGGTGCTAAAAGAACGGCTAGTGCCCCGGTCTCGTCGACGAATCAGGGAAAGGTAGCTGTAACAATGCCTGAGAATCCGTCACGGAAGAAGGGCGCTTCGTCCAACGTCAAAATTCCCGCACCTTCAGCTCGCCATCCAAAGCATCCAAAGCTCTTCCTCCTGTCGCCCAACAGCGTAAGGTTCAGGCATCGTCGTCATCACAGAAAACTCAGAATTCAGCTTCTGCTAATGGTACCACGAATGCCGCAGAAGTCGCTAAGAAGGATCGTGCAAGAGAGCAAGTTAAGCAGCAGCTATCGTCGGGGGCAGAAGTGGCTGCGAGCTCTTGGTTCAAGCTTAGTGATAGTGGTCTGAAGGAGGACTCGCCTGACAGCAAAGTCTCGTCAGCCGCAGGTCCATCTTCCAGTCTTCAAACGACCAAAGCCTCTATGTACACAGAACGACGCTTTTGATAAGCAATCGTGGACAGAATCCTTCGGCAAGAGATTTGGCACTTTTGAGAAGGCTCTTAGTGAGCTGGGATTGAGTGGTCTGCGCTCAACAGATCTTCTGTGTCCTGGAAGGAATACTTGAAAAAGGAGAAAGCGCTCCTAAAGAAATTAGATCGAAAGGCGTTCTTGGAGTCTATGGAGCAGTACGAGAACGAACGCGTGGTATGTCAGAAGTGTTTGGTGGAGGAGATGGCGAAGTATGAGATGGAGCCTCGTACTTCGCCATCTCCTCCAACGTTGGGTGACCTCGAAACCTCAGTCCTGAGGTAATCGAGGTCACCTAACGTTAACCTAGCGGTCGCCTATCCGCAGGACATTGTAGAGGTGGCCGGCGCGTAGGCCTAATCCTAACCTGAGGGAAAACGCCTGGGGGGGGGGTAGAAGGAACTGAGTTGGCGCGAGTGCAGAGGTGCTAATTACTATTATTCTTTATAAAAGCATCGATGGCTACTTGGTCTCCCTCTCGATAACGCTCACATTTCCCTAACATGCCTAAGTGCATTACTCAGGTACGTGCCAATCTATTCATGCCCCGCGAATATTGCTGGGCGATATACTAACACTGACACTTTTAGGAAATCATAGAATGCACATCAGTTGCAGATAAAAAAGAGCGATTCTTAGAGCTCCTCGACTTCGACTTGAAGACATATGAAATTGCAAAAGGTACGTTCAATCAAGTCTACTAAAATTCTTGATGACCACATTTTTAGAGGCGGATGTGTTCAAAAAGAAGACGTTGGTCTTCGTAACACGGAAGTTGTTCGCTGACTCGCTTGGAGTAATGCTATGTGAATTCGGCATACCGTCGGTAACGATTCATGGTGATCGTTACCGGAATCAGCGAGAAGAGGCCATCCGCGAATTCAATCAGGGAAGGAAGCCGGTGAGACGTCTTCTGATCTCGCTCGTCTTCTGCACATTGCCCGATGCGATGCCTACGAGAACAGCAATCCTGTGGTACTGGTTCTGATGCGGTCGGAGGGCCAAAGCATCCGAAGAAAATCCGGAATCGTTGTACTCTTTGGACCGCTCATCGGTCCATTTGACCCGAAATGATACGGAAACTGCATCGTTGTCGAGTCACAAGGGAACCGATTCATTATAGCCGTAAGTCGACTAATTTTTGGTGTTTTTCGTTCCCCTTGTTATATTGTAGTTTTCTTTCAGACTGAACAAACTGCTGAGAATAAGGACGAACGAACATTGCTTGAGGAGTATGGATGTTCCCAGTTGTACCACTTTCCTGCTGAAGTGGATGAGCCGATGTGGAGGAAACTACAGAACTGCGACACTACAGAACAAGTAGTAAAGGCATTGGATAGCAGGAACGCAGAGAAGAGTGAGAGTCGGAAGAAAGGCTCACGAGCAAAGTCCTCTAGAGCTGCTCGTTAGATTCATGTGTTCTCTGCTTTGATAGAATGAATATAAATTACTCCTCAGATGTGCTATGCGCTTTTTTCCGTTGTACAGTTAATTGCGTGATGAGAGGAGTTGCTCTCTGTGTGTACATAACTATTGTTTGAAGGGTGTCATAGTATTATAGAAACCGATAAAGTGTTTCTCACACATCGTGAAGTCAGTGAGTTGAAGAAACGCCTTGGATATGCGGCTCGCTGATTACTCTTCAGCCCCTTCCCTACTACTAAAAAATCCCCACTAAAAAAGCTGCCCTCGCTTATGGGGTATAGCAATGTGCTCTCCACCTGATTGGTATGACGCCTTCCCTCCGAACTGTATAACCTGCTGAATCACCAGGCATGTAGAAGACGTCTGGGTATTTTCCACTGCTTTAGCGCACCGTAATTTCGTCCCCTATTTGCTTCCTATTCTCGCGGATCGATAGCTCTTAGCGAATTATTACATAGTATGACCTCGACTAACCAGGACTGAAGTTTCGGGCCGCTAAGGTGAAAATTATTTTCAAAAATCGAGATAGAGCCTACTTCCTCGGCAGTAGTTGGTTCGGCCTTTTTCGGGGGCTGCCGGTACATGATCGATTGACGCCAGCTCACCTCGAAACATGGAGGGCCTGTTTGGGTTGTAAACAACACGGAGTTTTCCACTAGCTCGGTTGCGAAAGCCTCCGCCGCGGTCGTGCGAATTTCCCCTGTTGACCCGTTGCATACACCAGGTTTGAAAGCTGGCGATATCCCTTATCGCAAATGCAGGAATGGCGGAAAGGGATATCGACAATTAGACGAAATCCAATGGTCTACCTAATTTTGGACGAAGCTTCTTGAGGTAGAGCAGAACACCCTGTTGCAACGAAGAATATTTTGTATACACGTCCTAACGTACAATGTAACAGCTTCTCCTAGCGCATTCTAAGCGAAATCAAACCCAGCTGAATTTCTAATAATATAGTAATAATATTTTTGCGTCCGTGCTTAACATTTTCATTTAAGAGAATTTCAGAGAAAAATTCTTTGAATGATGTGAGAAAGAATTAGGATGAACTCCTTGCTTTATACTTGCTGAACACAAATTCTTATTGGAGGGTAATTCAAAAGTGTTAAAGAGGCATGTTTTTCTCTGTTACGTATGGCTCCTTGAAAGTGGATGTCCACTATGAGGATTTTGTTCAAGTGGAAAAGGAGCGGCAATAGAAGCGGCGAACGCTTAACAGCAGATCGCGGCACTGTAGGTCTTTGTGAGGAAAATAAGAGATAAAGGATTAAGGACGGCGATAATCATTCCATTTTTGGATGTGCCACATATTCTACGAGATGTCCTGGAGAGAATTTGAATGTGTATTTAGCCTATACAATGACTTAGGTGCCTGCCGATGGGCAAGTCTGTGTTTCATCCTGCAAAAGCGAGTCTGGGGTACCAATTCGCCGTCCTGGGAGTTGTGGAAGGAGTGGTTGGACGAGACCCGAGTCTGGAACATGGTACTCGGATGCATGCGACAGAGGACAACTACTTCGACTGAGCTCCACACGCCCAAGGGACAAATACGCATTCAAAAGGTCTTCACGGTATATTCCATCAAGTAGAATATGTGGCGTATCCCAAAAAGGGATTACTAACGCCGTCGTTGATCCTTTTCTCCTTCTCTTCTCACTGCTCAATGCAAAAGTGCTGTGAGAGCAGTTTAAAATAAGATCGACCCGATTTTTCTGTCTAGAAGAATACAATCTTATAAGAACTCACTGTTTGGTGCAGGCGAACTCTACAAAAATATCGAAGAAAGTCAAACTTAAATTTTAAATCGAAAGAAGTGCTTCATTTAATTTAGATTCGTACGCTTTGATTTTCAAGGTGTTTCGTTCGAAATCAAAAACATTCAGTTGGACCACTTTACGAGCAGAGAATTCCTACGACCAGCGTAATGCTAGAAAGAAAGTCAGGTTCGTGATCAGCGGCCCGAATACCCCCCACAGACAAAGTTTGGGCGAGATCTGAGAACATGTCCCCGACAGTGTTGCTTACCCGCTCCTACCGTAACCTACCGTAATCGGCCGAAATTTAGAAAACAGATACCAGCTTGGTGATCAGCACCTCAACTAACTAACATACGATGTTTGGGCGAGATTGGAGATCATGACCCCGACAGTTTTGCTGGCTCGCCAAAACCAAGGACGGCGGAGATGCGGTCGTCGTGGCGGCCCCTGCCACCAACTCGGCCGACATGCCGAACATTACCGCTCCAAGACCCGATTTTGACGCATTTGGTGGAGGCCAGTAGGCGTATCGCGACCGAATTGGTCAATAATTTTCAGGTCTTCAGCTCACTTTTGTCACTCAATTCTCAGTGAAAGTTCCCAAATGTCTGCAGCCGATGTGGAGTTCAGCTGTAATGCTTCCTGGTCTGTTTCACTTGAAATGGAGGAGTCATTCCATTGACCTATGAAGGCGTCAGGCATCACAATGACCTGCAATGCTTTCATCACTTACAAGGGGATGCCTCTAGCTTCCCGTGAAACTCGGAAAGAGACCTATGCCCTGTGAAAGATCTTGAAACGCTGATGGTAGGACAAGCATATATTTTTATAGAGCAAGCTTGCTAAATTGGTCTCCTGAGCGAGTACTGGCTGGTCGAAGTTCCTGTTATCGACTTCTTGTCACGTGCGTTTAGCAGGCTAACAGCTGAGACGATGTTGCAGTGGTACCGTTCTCGCTTCGAAATCAGAAAACGGATGTTAGATTGGTGATCAGCACCCAACCAATAACAACCCTGTTGAGCGAATTTTCAGCGAAAACGGTCACCATGTCTCCGACAGCCTCAACTCACCTGCACTTACCGTAACCTAACGTAATGGGCCGAAATTTCGGAAACGGGTATCAGATTCGTCATTCTTATTCTTATTTCTTATTTATTCTTAACATAGACGGCTAATACTGCCACCACCGAAACCAACGGCGGCCGTCGTGGCGGCTCCTGCCACCAGCTCGGCCGACATGTCGAACATTACCGCTCCAAGACCCGATTTTGACGCAGGCGGCGGTCCGTGGGCGTATCGCGGCCCAATTGGTCACCAATTTTCAGGCCTTCTGCGCTTCTTTGGCGCCGATACCTCGGGGAGCTTCGTCGTCGTGGTATTCTATTAAACAAGGCGGCTTCTGGATAAGCCCTGGAGCATGCGCAATGGAGGGATCCTTTCAGTGATCTGCAATGAATGCTTCAGCGCCATTCTCGCGTGATAATTCGGCTACCGTTAGGAGTTGTTTAGTGTGCGCGCGACGCGCGACGCGATGCATGTGCAAATTGATTGAGCGACGCGACTGATCAATTCGGCCACTACACGTGGCATCGCGTCGCGCGTAGCGCGCACACTAAGAGGTCGTTTAATGTGCACGATACGCGCGACGCGATGTTACGGTAGGCAACCATATCGATTCACCGCGTCGCGCGATCGATATGGAAGCTTACCATAACATCGCGTCGCTCGTTGCGTGCACACTAAACGATCTCCCACGGCCTGTTCGTACTTCGCGACGGGAGCGATTCGTCACTCGTCCAAAACATGCAGGTCGATTGAAACCAAGTGATCGTCTCGAAATCTCGAAGGTCGTCCTACTCTCCGAGTATTCCCGGTCATAGCGCCTAAACTAGCCTCCTTGAGGTGCTCCTTCGTCACAACCAGAGTGTTGCTGTTGCATCCTAGATGTCTCTCCTCTCAATCACTGCACTCGAGAACATGGCGGAGGTTCCAACGGTTGCTATACTGATGGGAGGGATTCTTCACGCGTACGGTCGTCCTGCGGAGCCAGGACAAGGCGTCCTGCGACGGCGGGACAAGCTGGACCACCACGGTCATTCCTCGGTGCTCCTCTCTTACGTATAACTTCAATGTTGGCGTTGGACGACGCGGCGACGAAGCCGAAGACCGAAGGGACACGATAGTCGTCGGTGTTGCTGAGCTTCACCTTGAATATCATCCTCTGGTCGGAGTTATTGTGAATCTGATGCATGGTCTAACCGCCCGCAGCTGGAACGTTGGCATTCGGAGGACTTGCTAGCGATCCGCTTGATATAAGCGATTGCGGTGTAACAATGTTCTGGGCAAATGATGGAGAGGCGCAGTCGCGCGTGCTTTGTACGGGGCCACGCTAATCGACAACCTGTCAGTGCAGTAGGTGTTGGGTGGTAAGCGTCAGGCCTCGCTGAAGGCCTCATCCGGGGTCGTCAGCTTTAGGAGCCATACGGGATATCCTAACTCGATAGGAAAGCTTTCGTGAAATGCGTGGCGCAGTCGATAGCCTTAACGGCGTATAGCATTCATAGCGTTCCAGTGCACTTGGGCTTAGTATCTATTACCGTCTCTCCCAAGCCCCATCATCTCCAATTTATGCTAGGTGTTTCTCGCACAGTTCCTCGCGAACCCTCCCTTGCTGATTCATAGTCGCTTCCACTGTGACTATGAGTCATCAATGGAGAGCTCGCCAGGAACTTTAAAGTTGGCGCGCGCCCGTATTTCGCAATAGCTGTCAGTGCCGAGCACTCAATGAGGCGCTCCCGCGTTTCTGCCAAAGTGCAGTCAACTGAGGGACTTTCTTGAGGATAGGGACCATCCGGTATCACCGACGCTGGACGCGATCGTGTCTCGCCTATCAGATCCTTCGAGATGATACCGAGTAAGCCCATATTCCTTTGGTTCCACCAAGGGAGAGATAGGGAGCTTATTAAAAGCGATTAAAAGCAAATACGACACTTCTGATGGACCCGATTTCCAACGTTTTCATATACATCCATATTTTATGCTCCGAATTTTTGGAATCTGAATGAGGAACAGAAGAGGTCGTCAATGAACTACTATGCTACTTGTTAACTCGAATTAAGACAAAGAATCCGTTGCCGTGCTCCTTGCAGTTAAAACGCTGTGCATGGTGCCACCACAAGAAAAGACTGCATGAAGGAACATGAAAATCGTACCAAAATCGTTAGCTACAATACATCTAAAACGTTATTTCGGAGCGCAAAAGACCCAGTCTCGCACTGTTATTTGGTGAACTAGGCTATCTAATCTCCAGCTCTCTTGCAGGTTTGGAGCTAAGTTGCAGGAGCAATAAATGGTTCGTTGAACCAGACCGAGAAAATCTCTCAACTGTCTACCACAGCACTCCACCTATCTAGGAATTCCACCAGGGGTGCACATTTGACGGTTAACGATTTAACGTGTTTAACGAATTAACAGCATTTTTTGTTAAAATCTGTCTTAACGACTTAACGGAAATTTTTAGAACTTTAATGGATTTTCCAATTTTCTCAATGAGTTTATCACATTTACCCTTAGTATTCTTTAATGTTACAGGTCTAAGCCTCCCGATTAGGACTGTTCCTGAAAAATGTTGAAATCAGCATGGATATTTCAATGTTTTCAGGAAAGTTGAGCTTTGAGTTTTTGAAAATAATGCATGTGGGGCTCCTGTAGCGCAGGCGGAGGAGGTGCCGGCGATCGCGTGCATCTGATATCGGGTTCTTGGTTAGGTTTTCCCGCAAAGGTCAACCAATCCTTCCATCCCTTCGGGGTTGGAGAATTGGTACCAGATTTGTCTGGGAAGGATATAGCGCAGACAGCAGGCATCTGCTCCGATTGCGTTTCACCCCTGTCTTCTCCTAGCAGCAAGTGAAATCAAGTGACGGACTTACCGCTGTGCAAAGTGTAATAGAGAGCATCTTTTTCAAGAAGCAACGTCTAAAGCAAGACGCTTCCAGAAGTTTCCACTTTACTTGATGTTTTGGTACCCAAGTAGTTCTGCTTTGAACAGTAGACCATGAAGATTTCCCTGAACTGCACCGCCGGTATTTTTAGAGTGATCCTTTTTTAAAGAGGACCCAATTGATAGGAAGAAAACGTCAGTACCTTAAGAGACTATCCACTGAAACCAGCACGTTTTGCAATGCTTTAAAGCAACACAGTGGAAATTCAGGTGGAACAGTAGGCGGAGACGCCTCCATGCCAGGTTCCAATCGTGCTTAAGATGGAACTATGTCAACGGTACGCCGGAGTTGCAAGAATGATTACTATAGGAAGAATCTCCATCCTCCAACCAGTAAAAAAGCATGTTTTGTTTCTGCCGAATCCTCAATGCAAAAGAGTCACTGAAAGTTCCGTATGGCTAACAGTGGTTAACGATCCTCTGGCTCGAGCTTACCACTCAGCCTAATCTTCCCAGACATCATGTTTTCATTGGCAATTCCCTCCACCTGGCCTTCGTTACGTGAAGCAGCTCACCAGCACGTTTCTTCGAGAAACGTAGCTCCCAGCCCATTTATTGATTCGTGATTGTTCTCTCCTTTGAGGAGAGGTTTCCAAAATTTGTCTGACCACAATGTGAATTGGGTCGGATCTTAAAAGTACCTCAAACTTGGGTAATTAAACCAAAGCTGATGGTGTGCTGCGTGACAACTAGCTCGGCGAACCCCTATCGCAGTCCGGCGCCGCGGTGGATGGTTGGAACACGTCTCAGTGCAACTGGGCGGCTTGCACTAAAGCTTCTTCTCAGCCGCGGTGTTCATCGCCTTCCTCGAGGGGAGTGCCACTCCGGAGGGAGTACTCGAATATGTACAGCAAGCACCGCACAAGAAAATAATTTTCTTTTCGAAATTCTTTCCTCTCGGTTGCGCCATCAAATTCCTTCGGTTGCTGAATGGGCGAATAGATTCCCGTAGCGGTGCGAGCTGTGAAACGAAGGCACGGACTGGGACTATGGATTTTGTGGAGGAGTGTCAAGGTGGTGGAAGCACGGCGCCCAGAAGACGAATACGCGGCAAGATCCTCGTCTTGGCAGCCGTCCTGTCGTCCCTCGACTCGCTGCTGCTCACAGTCGCGGGCTGGACGAAGGCTAGGAGGTCCCGGCTTGCTTCCCTGACATGGTCCAGCGACGTGCAAGGCAAGGATCACCTGTTCACCACTCGCCATGTCTGCGACTAGCGCAGCACACACGTTCGCTTACGGCCATACCACGTTGAAAGCACGCCATCCCGTGCGATCTGGCAAGTTAAGCAACGTTGGGCCTGGTTAGTACTTGGATCGGAGACGGCTTGGGAATCCCAGGTGTCGTAAGCTTTTGCGTATTTCAACAAAAAAAATCATTGTTCAGGAAAGCTTTTTCCTCTTTCCAAAAAAAGAAAACATTTTATATTATTTGATCTTTGCGGAGCGTTTCTTCAACGATTTCTAACGTTCGATTCAATTTATTCTAAAAAATTCAAGCTACTTTTAAAATTTAATTAGTTCTTCACGTCCTTCGGTCACTCTACACTCCAAAAATCCGTTACGGACGCATGTTTTCCTTGGCAATTCCCTCCACCTGGCCTTCGTTACGTGAAGCAGCTCACCAGCACGTTTCTTCGAGAAACGTAGCGTCCCGGCCCATTTATTGATTCGTGATTGTTCTCTCCTTTGAGGAGAGGTTTCCAAAATTTGTCTGACCACAATGTGAATTGGGTCGGATCTTAAAAGTACCTCAAACTTGGGTAATTAAACCAAAGCTGATGGTGTGCTGCGTGACAACTAGCTCGGGGAACCCCTATCGCAGTCCGGCGCCGCGGCGGATGGTTGGAACACGTCTCAGTGCAATTGGGCGGCTTGCACTAAAGCTTCTACTCAGCCGCGGTGTTCATCGCCTTCCTCGAGGGGGAGTGCCACTCCGGAGGGAGTACTCGAATATGTACAGCAAGCACCGCACAAGAAAATAATTTTCTTTTCGAAATTCTTTCCTCTCGGTCGCGCCATCAGATTCCTTCGGTTGCTGAATAGGCGAATAGATTCCCGTAGCGGTGCGAGCTGTGAAACGAAGGCACGGACTGGGACTATGGATTTTGTAGAGGAGTGTCAAGATGGTGGAAGGGAAGCACGGCGCCCAGAAGGCGAATACGCGGCAAGCTCCTCGTCTTGGCAGCCGTCCTGTCGTCCCTCGACTCGCTGCTGCTCACAGTCGCGGGCTGGACGAAGGCTAGGAGGTCCCGGCTTGCTTCCCTGACATGGTCCAGCGACGTGCAAGGCAAGGATCACCTGTTCGCCACTCGCCATGTGTGCGACTAGCGCAGCACACACGTTCGCTCACGGCCATACCACGTTGAAAGCACGCCATCCCGTCCGATCTGGCAAGTTAAGCAACGTTGGGCCTGGTTAGTACTTGGATCGGAGACGGCTTGGGAATCCCAGGTGTCGTAAGCTTTTGCGTATTTCAACAAAAAAAAATCATTGATCATTGGGAAGCTTTTTCCTCTTTCCAAAAAAAGAAAACATTTTATATTATTTGATCTTTGCGGAGCGTTTCTTCAACGATTTCTAACGTTCGATTCAATATATTCTAAAAAATTCAAGCTACTTTTAAAATTTAATTAGTTCTTCATGTCCTTCGGTCACTCTACACTCCAAAAATCCGTTACGGACACATGTTTTCATTGGCAATTCCCTCCACCTGGCCTTCGTTACGAGAAGCAGCTCACCAGCACGTTTCTTCGAGAAACGTAGCGTCCCAGCCCATTTATTGATTCGTGATTGTTCTCTCCTTTGAGGAGAGGCTTCCAAAATTTGTCTGACCAGAATGTGAATTGAGTCGGATCTTAAAAGTACCTCAAACTTGGGTAATTAAACCAAAGATGATGGTGTGCTGCGTGACAACTAGCTCGGGGAACCCCTATCGCAGTCCGGCGCCGCGGCGGATGGTTGGAACACGTCTCAGTGCAATTGGGCGGCTTGCACTAAAGCTTCTACTCAGCCGCGGTGTTCATCGCCTTCCTCGAGGGGGAGTGCCACTCCGGAGGGAGTACTCGAATATGTACAGCAAGCACCGCACAAGAAAATAATTTTCTTTCGAAATTCTTTCCTCTCGGTCGCGCCATCAAATTCCTTCGGTTGCTGAATAGGCGAATAGATTCCCGTAGCGGTGCGAGCTGTGAAACGAAGGCACGGACTGGGACTATGGATTTTGTAGAGGAGTGTCAAGATGGTGGAAGGGAAGCACGGCGCCCAGAAGGCGAATACGCGGCAAGCTCCTCGTCTTGGCAGCCGTCCTGTCGTCCCTCGACCCGCTGCTGCTCGCAGTCGCGGGCTGGACGAAGGCTAGGATGAGTAGGAGGTCCCGGCTTGCTTCCCTGACATGGTCCAGCGACGTGCAAGGCAAGGATCACCTGTTCACCACTCGCCATGTCTTACCACACACGTTCGCTTACGGCCATACCACGTTGAAAGCACGCCATCCCGTCCGATCTGGCAAGTTAAGCAACGTTGGGCCTGGTTAGTACTTGGATCGGAGACGGCTTGGGAATCCCAGGTGTCGTAAGCTTTTGCGTATTTCAAAAAAAAATCATTGATCATTGGGAAGCTTTTTCCTCTTGCCAAAAAAAGAAAACATTTTATATTATTTGATCTTTGCGGAGCGTTTCTTCAACGATTCCTAACGTTCGATTCAATTTATTCTAAAAAATTCAAGCTACTTTTAAAATTTAATTAGTTTTTCATGTTCTTCGGTCACTCTACTCTTCAAAAATCCATTACGGACACACGCTTTCTATGGCAATTCCCTCCACCAGGCCCTCGTTACGTGAAGACGCTCACCAGCACGTTTCTTCGAGAAACGTAGCGTTCCAGCCCAGTCATTGGTTAGTGATTGTTCTCTCCTTTGAGGAGAGGTTTCCAAAATTTGTCTGACCACAATGTGAATTGGGTCGGATCTTAAAAGTACCTCAAACTTGGGTAATTAAACCAAAGCTGATGGTGTGCTGCGTGACAACTAGCTAGGCGAACCCTTATCGCAGTCCGGCGCCGCGGTGGATGGTTGGAACCCGTCTCAGTGCAACCAAGCGGCTTGCGCTAAAGCTTCTACTCAGCCGCGGTATTCATCGCCTTCCTCGAGGGGGAATGCCACTCCGGAGGGAGTACTCGAATATGTACAGCAAGCACCGCACGAGAAAATAATTTTCTTTTCGAAATTCTTTCCTCTCGGTCGCGCCATTAAATTCCTTCTGTTTCTGAGTAGACGTATAGATTCCCGTAGCAGTGCGAGCTGTGAAACGAAGGCACGGACTGGGACTATGGATTTTGTAGAGGAGTGTGAAGGTGGTGGAAGGACGGCGTCCAGACGGCGAATGCGCAGCAAGATCCTCGTCCTGGCAGCCGTCCTGTCGTCCCTCGACCCGCTGCTGCTCGCAGTCGCGGGCTGGACGAAGGCTAGGATGAGTAGGAGGTCCCGGCTTGCTTCCCTGACAAGATCCAGCGACGTGCAAGGCAAGGATCACCTGTTCGCCACTCGCCATGTGTGCGACTAGCGCAGCACACACGTTCGCTTACGGCCATACCACGTTGAAAGCACGCCATCCCGTCCGATCTGGCAAGTTAAGCAACGTTGGGCCTGGTTAGTACTTGGATCGGAGACGGCTTGGGAATCCCAGGTGTCGTAAGCTTTTGCGTATTTCAAAAAAAAAAATCATTGATCATTGGGAAGCTTTTTCCTCTTGCCAAAAAAAGAAAACATTTTATATTATTTGATCTTTGCGGAGCGTTTCTTCAACGATTCCTAACGTTCGATTCAATTTATTCTAAAAAATTCAAGCTACTTTTAAAATTTAATTAGTTTTTCATGTTCTTCGGTCACTCTACTCTTCAAAAATCCATTACGGACACACGCTTTCTATGGCAATTCCCTCCACCAGGCCCTCGTTACGTGAAGACGCTCACCAGCACGTTTCTTCGAGAAACGTAGCGTTCCAGCCCAGTCATTGGTTAGTGATTGTTCTCTCCTTTGAGGAGAGGTTTCCAAAATTTGTCTGACCACAATGTGAATTGGGTCGGATCTTAAAAGTACCTCAAACTTGGGTAATTAAACCAAAGCTGATGGTGTGCTGCGTGACAACTAGCTAGGCGAACCCTTATCGCAGTCCGGCGCCGCGGTGGATGGTTGGAACCCGTCTCAGTGCAACCAAGCGGCTTGCGCTAAAGCTTCTACTCAGCCGCGGTATTCATCGCCTTCCTCGAGGGGGAATGCCACTCCGGAGGGAGTACTCGAATATGTACAGCAAGCACCGCACAAGAAAATAATTTTCTTTTCGAAATTCTTTCCTCTCGGTCGCGCCATCAAATTCCTTCGGTTGCTGAATAGGCGAATAGATTCCCGTAGCGGTGCGAGCTGTGAAACGAAGGCACGGACTGGGACTATGGATTTTGTAGAGGAGTGTCAAGATGGTGGAAGGGAAGCACGGCGCCCAGAAGGCGAATACGCGGCAAGCTCCTCGTCTTGGCAGCCGTCCTGTCGTCCCTCGACTCGCTGCTGCTCACAGTCGCGGGCTGGACGAAGGCTAGGAGGTCCCGGCTTGCTTCCCTGACATGGTCCAGCGACGTGCAAGGCAAGGATCACCTGTTCACCACTCGCCATGTCTGCGACTAGCGCAGCACACACGTTCGCTTACGGCCATACCACGTTGAAAGCACGCCATCCCGTCCGATCAGGCAAGTTAAGCAACGTTGGGCCTGGTTAGTACTTGGATCGGAGACGGCTTGGGAATCCCAGGTGTCGTAAGCTTTTGCGTATTTCAACAAAAAAAAATCATTGTTCAGGAAAGCTTTTTCCTCATTCCAAAAAAAGAAAACATTTTATATTATTTGATCTTTGCGGAGCGTTTCTTCAACGATTTCTAACGTTCGATTCAATTTATTCTAAAAAATTCAAGCTACTTTTAAAATTTAATTAGTTCTTCATGTCCTTCGATCACTCTACACTCCAAAAATCCGTTACGGACACATGTTTTCATTGGCAATTCCCTCCACCTGGCCTTCGTTACGTGAAGCAGCTCACCAGCACGTTTCTTCGAGAAACGTAGCGTCCCAGCCCATTTATTGATTCGTGATTGTTCTCTCCTTTGAGGAGAGGTTTCCAAAATTTGTCTGACCACAATGTGAATTGGGTCGGATCTTAAAAGTACCTCAAACTTGGGTAATTAAACCAAAGCTGATGGTGTGCTGCGTGACAACTAGCTCGGGGAACCCCTATCGCAGTCCGGAGCCGCGGCGGATGGTTGGAACACGTCTCAGTGCAACCAAGCGGCTTGCACTAAAGCTTCTACTCAGCCGCGGTATTCATCGCCTTCCTCGAGGGGGAATTCCACTCCGGAGGGAGTACTCGAATATGTACAGCAAGCACCGCACGAGAAAATAATTTTCTTTTCGATATTCTTTCCTCTCGGTCGCGCCATTAAATTCCTTCTGTTTCTGAGTAGACGTATAGATTCCCGTAGCAGTGCGAGCTGTGAAACGAAGGCACGGACTGGGACTATGGATTTTGTAGAGGAGTGTGAGGGTGGTGGAAGGACGGCGTCCAGACGGCGAATGCGCAGCAAGATCCTCGTCCTGGCAGCCGTCCTGTCGTCCCTCGACCCGCTGCTGCTCGCAGTCGCGGGCTGGACGAAGGCTAGGATGAGTAGGAGGTCCCGGCTTGCTTCCCTGACATGGTCCAGCGACGTGCAAGGCAAGGATCACCTGTTCACCACTCGCCATGTCTTACCACACACGTTCGCTTACGGCCATACCACGTTGAAAGCACGCCATCCCGTCCGATCTGGCAAGTTAAGCAACGTTGGGCCTGGTTAGTACTTGGATCGGAGACGGCTTGGGAATCCCAGGTGTCGTAAGCTTTTGCGTATTTCAAAAAAAAAATCATTGATCATTGGGAAGCTTTTTCCTCTTGCCAAAAAAAGAAAACATTTTATATTATTTGATCTTTGCGGAGCGTTTCTTCAACGATTCCTAACGTTCGATTCAATTTATTCTAAAAAATTCAAGCTACTTTTAAAATTTAATTAGTTTTTCATGTTCTTCGGTCACTCTACTCTTCAAAAATCCATTACGGACACACGCTTTCTATGGCAATTCCCTCCACCAGGCCCTCGTTACGTGAAGCCGCTCACCAGCACGTTTCTTCGAGAAACGTAGCGTTCCAGCCCAGTCATTGGTTAGTGATTGTTCTCTCCTTTGAGGAGAGGTTTCCAAAATTTGTCTGACCACAATGTGAATTGGGTCGGATCTAAAAAGTACCTCAAACTTGGGTAATTAAACAAAAGCTGATGGTGTGCTGCGCGACAACTAGCTCGGCGAACCCCTATCGCAGTCCGGCGCCGCGGTGGATGGTTGGAACACGTCTCAGTGCAATTGGGCGGCTTGCACTAAAGCTTCTTCTCAGCCGCGGTGTTCATCGCCTTCCTCGAGGGGGAGTGCCACTCCGGAGGGAGTACTCGAATATGTACAGCAAGCACCGCACAAGAAAATAATTTTCTTTTCGAAATTCTTTCCTCTCGGTTGCGCCATCAAATTCCTTCGGTTGCTGAATGGGCGAATAGATTCCCGTAGCGGTGCGAGCTGTGAAACGAAGGCACGGACTGGGACTATGGATTTTGTGGAGGAGTGTCAAGGTGGTGGAAGCACGGCGCCCAGAAGGCGAATACGCGGCAAGATCCTCGTCTTGGCAGCCGTCGTGTCGTCCCTCGACTCGCTGCTGCTCACAGTCGCGGGCTGGGCGAAGGCTAGGAGGTCCCGGCTTGCTTCCCTGACATGGTCCAGCGACGTGCAAGGCAAGGATCACCTGTTCACCACTTGCCATGTGTGCGACTAGGGCAGCACACACGTTCGCTTACGGCCATACCACGTTGAAAGCACGCCATCCCGTCCGATCTGGCAAGTTAAGCAACGTTGGGCCTGGTTAGTACTTGGATCGGAGACGGCTTGGGAATCCCAGGTGTCGTAAGCTTTTGCGTATTTCAAAAAAAAAAACATTGATCACTGGGAAGCTTTTTCCTCTTGCCAAAAAAAGAAAACATTTTATATTATTTGATCTTTGCGGAGCGTTTCTTCAACGATTCCTAACGTTCGATTCAATTTATTCTAAAAAATTCAAGCTACTTTTAAAATTTAATTAGTTTTTCATGTTCTTCGGTCACTCTACTCTTCAAAAATCCATTACGGACACACGCTTTCTATGGCAATTCCCTCCACCAGGCCCTCGTTACGTGAAGCCGCTCACCAGCACGTTTCTTCGAGAAACGTAGCGTTCCAGCCCAGTCATTGGTTAGTGATTGTTCTCTCCTTTGAGGAGAGGTTTCCAAAATTTGTCTGACCACAATGTGAATTTGGTCGGATCTTGAAAGTACCTCAAACTTGGGTAATTAAACCAAAGCTGATGGTGTGCTGCGTGACAACTAGCTCGGGGAACCCCTATCGCAGTCCGGCGCCGCGGCGGATGGTTGGAACACGTCTCAGTGCAATTGGGCGGCTTGCACTAAAGCTTCTACTCAGCCGCGGTGTTCATCGCCTTCCTCGAGGGGGAGTGCCACTCCGGAGGGAGTACTCGAATATGTACAGCAAGCACCGCACAAGAAAATAATTTTCTTTTCGAAATTCATCGCCTTCCTCGAGGGGAGTGCCACTCCGGAGGGAGTACTCGAATATGCACAGCAAGCACCGCACAAGAAAATAATTTTCTTTTCGAAATTCTTTCCTCTCGGTCGCGCCATCAAATTCCTTCGGTTGCTGAATAGGCGAGTAGATTCCCGTAGCGGTGCGAGCTGTGAAACGAAGGCACGGACTGGGACTATGGATTTTGTAGAGGAGTGTGAAGGTGGTGGAAGGACGGCGTCCAGACGGCGAATGCGCAGCAAGATCCTCGTCCTGGCAGCCGTCCTGTCGTCCCTCGACCCGCTGCTGCTCGCAGTCGCGGGCTGGACGAAGGCTAGGATGAGTAGGAGGTCCCGGCTTGCTTCCCTGACAAGATCCAGCGACGTGCAAGGCAAGGATCACCTGTTCGCCACTCGCCATGTGTGCGACTAGCGCAGCACACACGTTCGCTTACGGCCATACCACGTTGAAAGCACGCCATCCCGTCCGATCTGGCAAGTTAAGCAACGTTGGGCCTGGTTAGTACTTGGATCGGAGACGGCTTGGGAATCCCAGGTGTCGTAAGCTTTTGCGTATTTCAAAAAAAAAATCATTGATCATTGGGAAGCTTTTTCCTCTTGCCAAAAAAAGAAAACATTTTATATTATTTGATCTTTGCGGAGCGTTTCTTCAACGATTCCTAACGTTCGATTCAATTTATTCTAAAAAATTCAAGCTACTTTTAAAATTTAATTAGTTTTTCATGTTCTTCGGTCACTCTACTCTTCAAAAATCCATTACGGACACACGCTTTCTATGGCAATTCCCTCCACCAGGCCCTCGTTACGTGAAGACGCTCACCAGCACGTTTCTTCGAGAAACGTAGCGTTCCAGCCCAGTCATTGGTTAGTGATTGTTCTCTCCTTTGAGGAGAGGTTTCCAAAATTTGTCTGACCACAATGTGAATTGGGTCGGATCTTAAAAGTACCTCAAACTTGGGTAATTAAACCAAAGCTGACGGTGTGCTGCGTGACAACTAGCTAGGCGAACCCTTATCGCAGTCCGGCGCCGCGGTGGATGGTTGGAACCCGTCTCAGTGCAACCAAGCGGCTTGCGCTAAAGCTTCTACTCAGCCGCGGTATTCATCGCCTTCCTCGAGGGGGAATGCCACTCCGGAGGGAGTACTCGAATATGTACAGCAAGCACCGCACGAGAAAATAATTTTCTTTTCGAAATTCTTTCCTCTCGGTCGCGCCATTAAATTCCTTCTGTTTCTGAGTAGACGTATAGATTCCCGTAGCAGTGCGAGCTGTGAAACGAAGGCACGGACTGGGACTATGGATTTTGTAGAGGAGTGTGAAGGTGGTGGAAGGACGGCGTCCAGACGGCGAATGCGCAGCAAGATCCTCGTCCTGGCAGCCGTCCTGTCGTCCCTCGACCCGCTGCTGCTCGCAGTCGCGGGCTGGACGAAGGCTAGGATGAGTAGGAGGTCCCGGCTTGCTTCCCTGACAAGATCCAGCGACGTGCAAGGCAAGGATCACCTGTTCGCCACTCGCCATGTGTGCGACTAGCGCAGCACACACGTTCGCTTACGGCCATACCACGTTGAAAGCACGCCATCCCGTCCGATCTGGCAAGTTAAGCAACGTTGGGCCTGGTTAGTACTTGGATCGGAGACGGCTTGGGAATCCCAGGTGTCGTAAGCTTTTGCGTATTTCAAAAAAAAAAAAATCATTGATCATTGGGAAGCTTTTTCCTCTTGCCAAAAAAAGAAAACATTTTATATTATTTGATCTTTGCGGAGCGTTTCTTCAACGATTCCTAACGTTCGATTCAATTTATTCTAAAAAATTCAAGCTACTTTTAAAATTTAATTAGTTTTTCATGTTCTTCGGTCACTCTACTCTTCAAAAATCCATTACGGACACACGCTTTCTATGGCAATTCCCTCCACCAGGCCCTCGTTAC
Source organism: Heligmosomoides polygyrus bakeri (assembly GCA_947359475.1). Lineage (NCBI taxonomy): Eukaryota > Metazoa > Nematoda > Chromadorea > Rhabditida > Heligmosomidae > Heligmosomoides > Heligmosomoides polygyrus. Next base: position 84,604,317 of record OX375866.1, on the reverse strand, counting down.
GTGAAGACGCTCACCAGCACGTTTCTTCGAGAAACGTAGCGTTCCAGCCCAGTCATTGGTTAGTGATTGTTCTCTCCTTTGAGGAGAGGTTTCCAAAATTTGTCTGACCACAATGTGAATTGGGTCGGATCTTAAAAGTACCTCAAACTTGGGTAATTAAACCAAAGCTGATGGTGTGCTGCGTGACAACTAGCTAGGCGAACCCTTATCGCAGTCCGGCGCCGCGGTGGATGGTTGGAACCCGTCTCAGTGCAACCAAGCGGCTTGCGCTAAAGCTTCTACTCAGCCGCGGTATTCATCGCCTTCCTCGAGGGGGAATGCCACTCCGGAGGGAGTACTCGAATATGTACAGCAAGCACCGCACAAGAAAATAATTTTCTTTTCGAAATTCTTTCCTCTCGGTCGCGCCATCAAATTCCTTCGGTTGCTGAATAGGCGAATAGATTCCCGTAGCGGTGCGAGCTGTGAAACGAAGGCACGGACTGGGACTATGGATTTTGTAGAGGAGTGTCAAGATGGTGGAAGGGAAGCACGGCGCCCAGAAGGCGAATACGCGGCAAGCTCCTCGTCTTGGCAGCCGTCCTGTCGTCCCTCGACTCGCTGCTGCTCACAGTCGCGGGCTGGACGAAGGCTAGGAGGTCCCGGCTTGCTTCCCTGACATGGTCCAGCGACGTGCAAGGCAAGGATCACCTGTTCACCACTCGCCATGTCTGCGACTAGCGCAGCACACACGTTCGCTTACGGCCATACCACGTTGAAAGCACGCCATCCCGTCCGATCAGGCAAGTTAAGCAACGTTGGGCCTGGTTAGTACTTGGATCGGAGACGGCTTGGGAATCCCAGGTGTCGTAAGCTTTTGCGTATTTCAACAAAAAAAAATCATTGTTCAGGAAAGCTTTTTCCTCATTCCAAAAAAAGAAAACATTTTATATTATTTGATCTTTGCGGAGCGTTTCTTCAACGATTTCTAACGTTCGATTCAATTTATTCTAAAAAATTCAAGCTACTTTTAAAATTTAATTAGTTCTTCATGTCCTTCGATCACTCTACACTCCAAAAATCCGTTACGGACACATGTTTTCATTGGCAATTCCCTCCACCTGGCCTTCGTTACGTGAAGCAGCTCACCAGCACGTTTCTTCGAGAAACGTAGCGTCCCAGCCCATTTATTGATTCGTGATTGTTCTCTCCTTTGAGGAGAGGTTTCCAAAATTTGTCTGACCACAATGTGAATTGGGTCGGATCTTAAAAGTACCTCAAACTTGGGTAATTAAACCAAAGCTGATGGTGTGCTGCGTGACAACTAGCTCGGGGAACCCCTATCGCAGTCCGGAGCCGCGGCGGATGGTTGGAACACGTCTCAGTGCAACCAAGCGGCTTGCACTAAAGCTTCTACTCAGCCGCGGTATTCATCGCCTTCCTCGAGGGGGAATTCCACTCCGGAGGGAGTACTCGAATATGTACAGCAAGCACCGCACGAGAAAATAATTTTCTTTTCGATATTCTTTCCTCTCGGTCGCGCCATTAAATTCCTTCTGTTTCTGAGTAGACGTATAGATTCCCGTAGCAGTGCGAGCTGTGAAACGAAGGCACGGACTGGGACTATGGATTTTGTAGAGGAGTGTGAGGGTGGTGGAAGGACGGCGTCCAGACGGCGAATGCGCAGCAAGATCCTCGTCCTGGCAGCCGTCCTGTCGTCCCTCGACCCGCTGCTGCTCGCAGTCGCGGGCTGGACGAAGGCTAGGATGAGTAGGAGGTCCCGGCTTGCTTCCCTGACATGGTCCAGCGACGTGCAAGGCAAGGATCACCTGTTCACCACTCGCCATGTCTTACCACACACGTTCGCTTACGGCCATACCACGTTGAAAGCACGCCATCCCGTCCGATCTGGCAAGTTAAGCAACGTTGGGCCTGGTTAGTACTTGGATCGGAGACGGCTTGGGAATCCCAGGTGTCGTAAGCTTTTGCGTATTTCAAAAAAAAAATCATTGATCATTGGGAAGCTTTTTCCTCTTGCCAAAAAAAGAAAACATTTTATATTATTTGATCTTTGCGGAGCGTTTCTTCAACGATTCCTAACGTTCGATTCAATTTATTCTAAAAAATTCAAGCTACTTTTAAAATTTAATTAGTTTTTCATGTTCTTCGGTCACTCTACTCTTCAAAAATCCATTACGGACACACGCTTTCTATGGCAATTCCCTCCACCAGGCCCTCGTTACGTGAAGACGCTCACCAGCACGTTTCTTCGAGAAACGTAGCGTTCCAGCCCAGTCATTGGTTAGTGATTGTTCTCTCCTTTGAGGAGAGGTTTCCAAAATTTGTCTGACCACAATGTGAATTGGGTCGGATCTTAAAAGTACCTCAAACTTGGGTAATTAAACCAAAGCTGATGGTGTGCTGCGTGACAACTAGCTAGGCGAACCCTTATCGCAGTCCGGCGCCGCGGTGGATGGTTGGAACCCGTCTCAGTGCAACCAAGCGGCTTGCGCTAAAGCTTCTACTCAGCCGCGGTATTCATCGCCTTCCTCGAGGGGGAATGCCACTCCGGAGGGAGTACTCGAATATGTACAGCAAGCACCGCACGAGAAAATAATTTTCTTTTCGAAATTCTTTCCTCTCGGTCGCGCCATTAAATTCCTTCTGTTTCTGAGTAGACGTATAGATTCCCGTAGCAGTGCGAGCTGTGAAACGAAGGCACGGACTGGGACTATGGATTTTGTAGAGGAGTGTGAAGGTGGTGGAAGGACGGCGTCCAGACGGCGAATGCGCAGCAAGATCCTCGTCCTGGCAGCCGTCCTGTCGTCCCTCGACCCGCTGCTGCTCGCAGTCGCGGGCTGGACGAAGGCTAGGATGAGTAGGAGGTCCCGGCTTGCTTCCCTGACAAGATCCAGCGACGTGCAAGGCAAGGATCACCTGTTCGCCACTCGCCATGTGTGCGACTAGCGCAGCACACACGTTCGCTTACGGCCATACCACGTTGAAAGCACGCCATCCCGTCCGATCTGGCAAGTTAAGCAACGTTGGGCCTGGTTAGTACTTGGATCGGAGACGGCTTGGGAATCCCAGGTGTCGTAAGCTTTTGCGTATTTCAAAAAAAAAAATCATTGATCATTGGGAAGCTTTTTCCTCTTGCCAAAAAAAGAAAACATTTTATATTATTTGATCTTTGCGGAGCGTTTCTTCAACGATTCCTAACGTTCGATTCAATTTATTCTAAAAAATTCAAGCTACTTTTAAAATTTAATTAGTTTTTCATGTTCTTCGGTCACTCTACTCTTCAAAAATCCATTACGGACACACGCTTTCTATGGCAATTCCCTCCACCAGGCCCTCGTTACGTGAAGACGCTCACCAGCACGTTTCTTCGAGAAACGTAGCGTTCCAGCCCAGTCATTGGTTAGTGATTGTTCTCTCCTTTGAGGAGAGGTTTCCAAAATTTGTCTGACCACAATGTGAATTGGGTCGGATCTTAAAAGTACCTCAAACTTGGGTAATTAAACCAAAGCTGATGGTGTGCTGCGTGACAACTAGCTAGGCGAACCCTTATCGCAGTCCGGCGCCGCGGTGGATGGTTGGAACCCGTCTCAGTGCAACCAAGCGGCTTGCGCTAAAGCTTCTACTCAGCCGCGGTATTCATCGCCTTCCTCGAGGGGGAATGCCACTCCGGAGGGAGTACTCGAATATGTACAGCAAGCACCGCACAAGAAAATAATTTTCTTTTCGAAATTCTTTCCTCTCGGTCGCGCCATCAAATTCCTTCGGTTGCTGAATAGGCGAATAGATTCCCGTAGCGGTGCGAGCTGTGAAACGAAGGCACGGACTGGGACTATGGATTTTGTAGAGGAGTGTCAAGATGGTGGAAGGGAAGCACGGCGCCCAGAAGGCGAATACGCGGCAAGCTCCTCGTCTTGGCAGCCGTCCTGTCGTCCCTCGACTCGCTGCTGCTCACAGTCGCGGGCTGGACGAAGGCTAGGAGGTCCCGGCTTGCTTCCCTGACATGGTCCAGCGACGTGCAAGGCAAGGATCACCTGTTCACCACTCGCCATGTCTGCGACTAGCGCAGCACACACGTTCGCTTACGGCCATACCACGTTGAAAGCACGCCATCCCGTCCGATCAGGCAAGTTAAGCAACGTTGGGCCTGGTTAGTACTTGGATCGGAGACGGCTTGGGAATCCCAGGTGTCGTAAGCTTTTGCGTATTTCAACAAAAAAAAATCATTGTTCAGGAAAGCTTTTTCCTCATTCCAAAAAAAGAAAACATTTTATATTATTTGATCTTTGCGGAGCGTTTCTTCAACGATTTCTAACGTTCGATTCAATTTATTCTAAAAAATTCAAGCTACTTTTAAAATTTAATTAGTTCTTCATGTCCTTCGATCACTCTACACTCCAAAAATCCGTTACGGACACATGTTTTCATTGGCAATTCCCTCCACCTGGCCTTCGTTACGTGAAGCAGCTCACCAGCACGTTTCTTCGAGAAACGTAGCGTCCCAGCCCATTTATTGATTCGTGATTGTTCTCTCCTTTGAGGAGAGGTTTCCAAAATTTGTCTGACCACAATGTGAATTGGGTCGGATCTTAAAAGTACCTCAAACTTGGGTAATTAAACCAAAGCTGATGGTGTGCTGCGTGACAACTAGCTCGGGGAACCCCTATCGCAGTCCGGAGCCGCGGCGGATGGTTGGAACACGTCTCAGTGCAACCAAGCGGCTTGCACTAAAGCTTCTACTCAGCCGCGGTATTCATCGCCTTCCTCGAGGGGGAATTCCACTCCGGAGGGAGTACTCGAATATGTACAGCAAGCACCGCACGAGAAAATAATTTTCTTTTCGATATTCTTTCCTCTCGGTCGCGCCATTAAATTCCTTCTGTTTCTGAGTAGACGTATAGATTCCCGTAGCAGTGCGAGCTGTGAAACGAAGGCACGGACTGGGACTATGGATTTTGTAGAGGAGTGTGAGGGTGGTGGAAGGACGGCGTCCAGACGGCGAATGCGCAGCAAGATCCTCGTCCTGGCAGCCGTCCTGTCGTCCCTCGACCCGCTGCTGCTCGCAGTCGCGGGCTGGACGAAGGCTAGGATGAGTAGGAGGTCCCGGCTTGCTTCCCTGACATGGTCCAGCGACGTGCAAGGCAAGGATCACCTGTTCACCACTCGCCATGTCTTACCACACACGTTCGCTTACGGCCATACCACGTTGAAAGCACGCCATCCCGTCCGATCTGGCAAGTTAAGCAACGTTGGGCCTGGTTAGTACTTGGATCGGAGACGGCTTGGGAATCCCAGGTGTCGTAAGCTTTTGCGTATTTCAAAAAAAAAATCATTGATCATTGGGAAGCTTTTTCCTCTTGCCAAAAAAAGAAAACATTTTATATTATTTGATCTTTGCGGAGCGTTTCTTCAACGATTCCTAACGTTCGATTCAATTTATTCTAAAAAATTCAAGCTACTTTTAAAATTTAATTAGTTTTTCATGTTCTTCGGTCACTCTACTCTTCAAAAATCCATTACGGACACACGCTTTCTATGGCAATTCCCTCCACCAGGCCCTCGTTACGTGAAGCCGCTCACCAGCACGTTTCTTCGAGAAACGTAGCGTTCCAGCCCAGTCATTGGTTAGTGATTGTTCTCTCCTTTGAGGAGAGGTTTCCAAAATTTGTCTGACCACAATGTGAATTGGGTCGGATCTAAAAAGTACCTCAAACTTGGGTAATTAAACAAAAGCTGATGGTGTGCTGCGCGACAACTAGCTCGGCGAACCCCTATCGCAGTCCGGCGCCGCGGTGGATGGTTGGAACACGTCTCAGTGCAATTGGGCGGCTTGCACTAAAGCTTCTTCTCAGCCGCGGTGTTCATCGCCTTCCTCGAGGGGGAGTGCCACTCCGGAGGGAGTACTCGAATATGTACAGCAAGCACCGCACAAGAAAATAATTTTCTTTTCGAAATTCTTTCCTCTCGGTTGCGCCATCAAATTCCTTCGGTTGCTGAATGGGCGAATAGATTCCCGTAGCGGTGCGAGCTGTGAAACGAAGGCACGGACTGGGACTATGGATTTTGTGGAGGAGTGTGAGGGTGGTGGAAGGACGGCGTCCAGACGGCGAATGCGCAGCAAGATCCTCGTCCTGGCAGCCGTCCTGTCGTCCCTCGACCCGCTGCTGCTCGCAGTCGCGGGCTGGACGAAGGCTAGGATGAGTAGGAGGTCCCGGCTTGCTTCCCTGACATGGTCCAGCGACGTGCAAGGCAAGGATCACCTGTTCACCACTCGCCATGTCTTACCACACACGTTCGCTTACGGCCATACCACGTTGAAAGCACGCCATCCCGTCCGATCTGGCAAGTTAAGCAACGTTGGGCCTGGTTAGTACTTGGATCGGAGACGGCTTGGGAATCCCAGGTGTCGTAAGCTTTTGCGTATTTCAAAAAAAAAAATCATTGATCATTGGGAAGCTTTTTCCTCTTGCCAAAAAAAGAAAACATTTTATATTATTTGATCTTTGCGGAGCGTTTCTTCAACGATTCCTAACGTTCGATTCAATTTATTCTAAAAAATTCAAGCTACTTTTAAAATTTAATTAGTTTTTCATGTTCTTCGGTCACTCTACTCTTCAAAAATCCATTACGGACACACGCTTTCTATGGCAATTCCCTCCACCAGGCCCTCGTTACGTGAAGCCGCTCACCAGCACGTTTCTTCGAGAAACGTAGCGTTCCAGCCCAGTCATTGGTTAGTGATTGTTCTCTCCTTTGAGGAGAGGTTTCCAAAATTTGTCTGACCACAATGTGAATTGGGTCGGATCTAAAAAGTACCTCAAACTTGGGTAATTAAACAAAAGCTGATGGTGTGCTGCGCGACAACTAGCTCGGCGAACCCCTATCGCAGTCCGGCGCCGCGGTGGATGGTTGGAACACGTCTCAGTGCAATTGGGCGGCTTGCACTAAAGCTTCTTCTCAGCCGCGGTGTTCATCGCCTTCCTCGAGGGGGAGTGCCACTCCGGAGGGAGTACTCGAATATGTACAGCAAGCACCGCACAAGAAAATAATTTTCTTTTCGAAATTCTTTCCTCTCGGTTGCGCCATCAAATTCCTTCGGTTGCTGAATGGGCGAATAGATTCCCGTAGCGGTGCGAGCTGTGAAACGAAGGCACGGACTGGGACTATGGATTTTGTGGAGGAGTGTCAAGGTGGTGGAAGCACGGCGCCCAGAAGGCGAATACGCGGCAAGATCCTCGTCTTGGCAGCCGTCGTGTCGTCCCTCGACTCGCTGCTGCTCACAGTCGCGGGCTGGGCGAAGGCTAGGAGGTCCCGGCTTGCTTCCCTGACATGGTCCAGCGACGTGCAAGGCAAGGATCACCTGTTCACCACTTGCCATGTGTGCGACTAGGGCAGCACACACGTTCGCTTACGGCCATACCACGTTGAAAGCACGCCATCCCGTCCGATCTGGCAAGTTAAGCAACGTTGGGCCTGGTTAGTACTTGGATCGGAGACGGCTTGGGAATCCCAGGTGTCGTAAGCTTTTGCGTATTTCAAAAAAAAAAACATTGATCACTGGGAAGCTTTTTCCTCTTGCCAAAAAAAGAAAACATTTTATATTATTTGATCTTTGCGGAGCGTTTCTTCAACGATTCCTAACGTTCGATTCAATTTATTCTAAAAAATTCAAGCTACTTTTAAAATTTAATTAGTTTTTCATGTTCTTCGGTCACTCTACTCTTCAAAAATCCATTACGGACACACGCTTTCTATGGCAATTCCCTCCACCAGGCCCTCGTTACGTGAAGCCGCTCACCAGCACGTTTCTTCGAGAAACGTAGCGTTCCAGCCCAGTCATTGGTTAGTGATTGTTCTCTCCTTTGAGGAGAGGTTTCCAAAATTTGTCTGACCACAATGTGAATTTGGTCGGATCTTGAAAGTACCTCAAACTTGGGTAATTAAACCAAAGCTGATGGTGTGCTGCGTGACAACTAGCTCGGGGAACCCCTATCGCAGTCCGGCGCCGCGGCGGATGGTTGGAACACGTCTCAGTGCAATTGGGCGGCTTGCACTAAAGCTTCTACTCAGCCGCGGTGTTCATCGCCTTCCTCGAGGGGGAGTGCCACTCCGGAGGGAGTACTCGAATATGTACAGCAAGCACCGCACAAGAAAATAATTTTCTTTTCGAAATTCATCGCCTTCCTCGAGGGGAGTGCCACTCCGGAGGGAGTACTCGAATATGCACAGCAAGCACCGCACAAGAAAATAATTTTCTTTTCGATATTCTTTCCTCTCGGTCGCGCCATTAAATTCCTTCTGTTTCTGAGTAGACGTATAGATTCCCGTAGCAGTGCGAGCTGTGAAACGAAGGCACGGACTGGGACTATGGATTTTGTAGAGGAGTGTGAGGGTGGTGGAAGGACGGCGTCCAGACGGCGAATGCGCAGCAAGATCCTCGTCCTGGCAGCCGTCCTGTCGTCCCTCGACCCGCTGCTGCTCGCAGTCGCGGGCTGGACGAAGGCTAGGATGAGTAGGAGGTCCCGGCTTGCTTCCCTGACATGGTCCAGCGACGTGCAAGGCAAGGATCACCTGTTCACCACTCGCCATGTCTTACCACACACGTTCGCTTACGGCCATACCACGTTGAAAGCACGCCATCCCGTCCGATCTGGCAAGTTAAGCAACGTTGGGCCTGGTTAGTACTTGGATCGGAGACGGCTTGGGAATCCCAGGTGTCGTAAGCTTTTGCGTATTTCAAAAAAAAAAATCATTGATCATTGGGAAGCTTTTTCCTCTTGCCAAAAAAAGAAAACATTTTATATTATTTGATCTTTGCGGAGCGTTTCTTCAACGATTCCTAACGTTCGATTCAATTTATTCTAAAAAATTCAAGCTACTTTTAAAATTTAATTAGTTTTTCATGTTCTTCGGTCACTCTACTCTTCAAAAATCCATTACGGACACACGCTTTCTATGGCAATTCCCTCCACCAGGCCCTCGTTATGTGAAGCCGCTCACCAGCACGTTTCTTCGAGAAACGTAGCGTTCCAGCCCAGTCATTGGTTAGTGATTGTTCTCTCCTTTGAGGAGAGGTTTCCAAAATTTGTCTGACCACAATGTGAATTGGGTCGGATCTAAAAAGTACCTCAAACTTGGGTAATTAAACAAAAGCTGATGGTGTGCTGCGCGACAACTAGCTCGGCGAACCCCTATCGCAGTCCGGCGCCGCGGTGGATGGTTGGAACACGTCTCAGTGCAATTGGGCGGCTTGCACTAAAGCTTCTTCTCAGCCGCGGTGTTCATCGCCTTCCTCGAGGGGGAGTGCCACTCCGGAGGGAGTACTCGAATATGTACAGCAAGCACCGCACAAGAAAATAATTTTCTTTTCGAAATTCTTTCCTCTCGGTTGCGCCATCAAATTCCTTCGGTTGCTGAATGGGCGAATAGATTCCCGTAGCGGTGCGAGCTGTGAAACGAAGGCACGGACTGGGACTATGGATTTTGTGGAGGAGTGTCAAGGTGGTGGAAGCACGGCGCCCAGAAGGCGAATACGCGGCAAGATCCTCGTCTTGGCAGCCGTCGTGTCGTCCCTCGACTCGCTGCTGCTCACAGTCGCGGGCTGGGCGAAGGCTAGGAGGTCCCGGCTTGCTTCCCTGACATGGTCCAGCGACGTGCAAGGCAAGGATCACCTGTTCACCACTTGCCATGTGTGCGACTAGGGCAGCACACACGTTCGCTTACGGCCATACCACGTTGAAAGCACGCCATCCCGTCCGATCTGGCAAGTTAAGCAACGTTGGGCCTGGTTAGTACTTGGATCGGAGACGGCTTGGGAATCCCAGGTGTCGTAAGCTTTTGCGTATTTCAAAAAAAAAAACATTGATCACTGGGAAGCTTTTTCCTCTTGCCAAAAAAAGAAAACATTTTATATTATTTGATCTTTGCGGAGCGTTTCTTCAACGATTCCTAACGTTCGATTCAATTTATTCTAAAAAATTCAAGCTACTTTTAAAATTTAATTAGTTTTTCATGTTCTTCGGTCACTCTACTCTTCAAAAATCCATTACGGACACACGCTTTCTATGGCAATTCCCTCCACCAGGCCCTCGTTACGTGAAGCCGCTCACCAGCACGTTTCTTCGAGAAACGTAGCGTTCCAGCCCAGTCATTGGTTAGTGATTGTTCTCTCCTTTGAGGAGAGGTTTCCAAAATTTGTCTGACCACAATGTGAATTTGGTCGGATCTTGAAAGTACCTCAAACTTGGGTAATTAAACCAAAGCTGATGGTGTGCTGCGTGACAACTAGCTCGGGGAACCCCTATCGCAGTCCGGCGCCGCGGCGGATGGTTGGAACACGTCTCAGTGCAATTGGGCGGCTTGCACTAAAGCTTCTACTCAGCCGCGGTGTTCATCGCCTTCCTCGAGGGGGAGTGCCACTCCGGAGGGAGTACTCGAATATGTACAGCAAGCACCGCACAAGAAAATAATTTTCTTTTCGAAATTCATCGCCTTCCTCGAGGGGAGTGCCACTCCGGAGGGAGTACTCGAATATGCACAGCAAGCACCGCACAAGAAAATAATTTTCTTTTCGAAATTCTTTCCTCTCGGTCGCGCCATCAAATTCCTTCGGTTGCTGAATAGGCGAGTAGATTCCCGTAGCGGTGCGAGCTGTGAAACGAAGGCACGGACTGGGACTATGGATTTTGTAGAGGAGTGTGAAGGTGGTGGAAGGACGGCGTCCAGACGGCGAATGCGCAGCAAGATCCTCGTCCTGGCAGCCGTCCTGTCGTCCCTCGACCCGCTGCTGCTCGCAGTCGCGGGCTGGACGAAGGCTAGGATGAGTAGGAGGTCCCGGCTTGCTTCCCTGACAAGATCCAGCGACGTGCAAGGCAAGGATCACCTGTTCGCCACTCGCCATGTGTGCGACTAGCGCAGCACACACGTTCGCTTACGGCCATACCACGTTGAAAGCACGCCATCCCGTCCGATCTGGCAAGTTAAGCAACGTTGGGCCTGGTTAGTACTTGGATCGGAGACGGCTTGGGAATCCCAGGTGTCGTAAGCTTTTGCGTATTTCAAAAAAAAATCATTGATCATTGGGAAGCTTTTTCCTCTTGCCAAAAAAAGAAAACATTTTATATTATTTGATCTTTGCGGAGCGTTTCTTCAACGATTCCTAACGTTCGATTCAATTTATTCTAAAAAATTCAAGCTACTTTTAAAATTTAATTAGTTTTTCATGTTCTTCGGTCACTCTACTCTTCAAAAATCCATTACGGACACACGCTTTCTATGGCAATTCCCTCCACCAGGCCCTCGTTACGTGAAGCCGCTCACCAGCACGTTTCTTCGAGAAACGTAGCGTTCCAGCCCAGTCATTGGTTAGTGATTGTTCTCTCCTTTGAGGAGAGGTTTCCAAAATTTGTCTGACCACAATGTGAATTGGGTCGGATCTAAAAAGTACCTCAAACTTGGGTAATTAAACAAAAGCTGATGGTGTGCTGCGCGACAACTAGCTCGGCGAACCCCTATCGCAGTCCGGCGCCGCGGTGGATGGTTGGAACACGTCTCAGTGCAATTGGGCGGCTTGCACTAAAGCTTCTTCTCAGCCGCGGTGTTCATCGCCTTCCTCGAGGGGGAGTGCCACTCCGGAGGGAGTACTCGAATATGTACAGCAAGCACCGCACAAGAAAATAATTTTCTTTTCGAAATTCTTTCCTCTCGGTTGCGCCATCAAATTCCTTCGGTTGCTGAATGGGCGAATAGATTCCCGTAGCGGTGCGAGCTGTGAAACGAAGGCACGGACTGGGACTATGGATTTTGTGGAGGAGTGTCAAGGTGGTGGAAGCACGGCGCCCAGAAGGCGAATACGCGGCAAGATCCTCGTCTTGGCAGCCGTCGTGTCGTCCCTCGACTCGCTGCTGCTCACAGTCGCGGGCTGGGCGAAGGCTAGGAGGTCCCGGCTTGCTTCCCTGACATGGTCCAGCGACGTGCAAGGCAAGGATCACCTGTTCACCACTTGCCATGTGTGCGACTAGGGCAGCACACACGTTCGCTTACGGCCATACCACGTTGAAAGCACGCCATCCCGTCCGATCTGGCAAGTTAAGCAACGTTGGGCCTGGTTAGTACTTGGATCGGAGACGGCTTGGGAATCCCAGGTGTCGTAAGCTTTTGCGTATTTCAAAAAAAAAAAACATTGATCACTGGGAAGCTTTTTCCTCTTGCCAAAAAAAGAAAACATTTTATATTATTTGATCTTTGCGGAGCGTTTCTTCAACGATTCCTAACGTTCGATTCAATTTATTCTAAAAAATTCAAGCTACTTTTAAAATTTAATTAGTTTTTCATGTTCTTCGGTCACTCTACTCTTCAAAAATCCATTACGGACACACGCTTTCTATGGCAATTCCCTCCACCAGGCCCTCGTTACGTGAAGCCGCTCACCAGCACGTTTCTTCGAGAAACGTAGCGTTCCAGCCCAGTCATTGGTTAGTGATTGTTCTCTCCTTTGAGGAGAGGTTTCCAAAATTTGTCTGACCACAATGTGAATTTGGTCGGATCTTGAAAGTACCTCAAACTTGGGTAATTAAACCAAAGCTGATGGTGTGCTGCGTGACAACTAGCTCGGGGAACCCCTATCGCAGTCCGGCGCCGCGGCGGATGGTTGGAACACGTCTCAGTGCAATTGGGCGGCTTGCACTAAAGCTTCTACTCAGCCGCGGTGTTCATCGCCTTCCTCGAGGGGGAGTGCCACTCCGGAGGGAGTACTCGAATATGTACAGCAAGCACCGCACAAGAAAATAATTTTCTTTTCGAAATTCATCGCCTTCCTCGAGGGGAGTGCCACTCCGGAGGGAGTACTCGAATATGCACAGCAAGCACCGCACAAGAAAATAATTTTCTTTTCGAAATTCTTTCCTCTCGGTCGCGCCATCAAATTCCTTCGGTTGCTGAATAGGCGAGTAGATTCCCGTAGCGGTGCGAGCTGTGAAACGAAGGCACGGACTGGGACTATGGATTTTGTAGAGGAGTGTGAAGGTGGTGGAAGGACGGCGTCCAGACGGCGAATGCGCAGCAAGATCCTCGTCCTGGCAGCCGTCCTGTCGTCCCTCGACCCGCTGCTGCTCGCAGTCGCGGGCTGGACGAAGGCTAGGATGAGTAGGAGGTCCCGGCTTGCTTCCCTGACAAGATCCAGCGACGTGCAAGGCAAGGATCACCTGTTCGCCACTCGCCATGTGTGCGACTAGCGCAGCACACACGTTCGCTTACGGCCATACCACGTTGAAAGCACGCCATCCCGTCCGATCTGGCAAGTTAAGCAACGTTGGGCCTGGTTAGTACTTGGATCGGAGACGGCTTGGGAATCCCAGGTGTCGTAAGCTTTTGCGTATTTCAAAAAAAAAATCATTGATCATTGGGAAGCTTTTTCCTCTTGCCAAAAAAAGAAAACATTTTATATTATTTGATCTTTGCGGAGCGTTTCTTCAACGATTCCTAACGTTCGATTCAATTTATTCTAAAAAATTCAAGCTACTTTTAAAATTTAATTAGTTTTTCATGTTCTTCGGTCACTCTACTCTTCAAAAATCCATTACGGACACACGCTTTCTATGGCAATTCCCTCCACCAGGCCCTCGTTACGTGAAGACGCTCACCAGCACGTTTCTTCGAGAAACGTAGCGTTCCAGCCCAGTCATTGGTTAGTGATTGTTCTCTCCTTTGAGGAGAGGTTTCCAAAATTTGTCTGACCACAATGTGAATTGGGTCGGATCTTAAAAGTACCTCAAACTTGGGTAATTAAACCAAAGCTGACGGTGTGCTGCGTGACAACTAGCTAGGCGAACCCTTATCGCAGTCCGGCGCCGCGGTGGATGGTTGGAACCCGTCTCAGTGCAACCAAGCGGCTTGCGCTAAAGCTTCTACTCAGCCGCGGTATTCATCGCCTTCCTCGAGGGGGAATGCCACTCCGGAGGGAGTACTCGAATATGTACAGCAAGCACCGCACGAGAAAATAATTTTCTTTTCGAAATTCTTTCCTCTCGGTCGCGCCATTAAATTCCTTCTGTTTCTGAGTAGACGTATAGATTCCCGTAGCAGTGCGAGCTGTGAAACGAAGGCACGGACTGGGACTATGGATTTTGTAGAGGAGTGTGAAGGTGGTGGAAGGACGGCGTCCAGACGGCGAATGCGCAGCAAGATCCTCGTCCTGGCAGCCGTCCTGTCGTCCCTCGACCCGCTGCTGCTCGCAGTCGCGGGCTGGACGAAGGCTAGGATGAGTAGGAGGTCCCGGCTTGCTTCCCTGACAAGATCCAGCGACGTGCAAGGCAAGGATCACCTGTTCGCCACTCGCCATGTGTGCGACTAGCGCAGCACACACGTTCGCTTACGGCCATACCACGTTGAAAGCACGCCATCCCGTCCGATCTGGCAAGTTAAGCAACGTTGGGCCTGGTTAGTACTTGGATCGGAGACGGCTTGGGAATCCCAGGTGTCGTAAGCTTTTGCGTATTTCAAAAAAAAAAAATCATTGATCATTGGGAAGCTTTTTCCTCTTGCCAAAAAAAGAAAACATTTTATATTATTTGATCTTTGCGGAGCGTTTCTTCAACGATTCCTAACGTTCGATTCAATTTATTCTAAAAAATTCAAGCTACTTTTAAAATTTAATTAGTTTTTCATGTTCTTCGGTCACTCTACTCTTCAAAAATCCATTACGGACACACGCTTTCTATGGCAATTCCCTCCACCAGGCCCTCGTTACGTGAAGACGCTCACCAGCACGTTTCTTCGAGAAACGTAGCGTTCCAGCCCAGTCATTGGTTAGTGATTGTTCTCTCCTTTGAGGAGAGGTTTCCAAAATTTGTCTGACCACAATGTGAATTGGGTCGGATCTTAAAAGTACCTCAAACTTGGGTAATTAAACCAAAGCTGATGGTGTGCTGCGTGACAACTAGCTAGGCGAACCCTTATCGCAGTCCGGCGCCGCGGTGGATGGTTGGAACCCGTCTCAGTGCAACCAAGCGGCTTGCGCTAAAGCTTCTACTCAGCCGCGGTATTCATCGCCTTCCTCGAGGGGGAATGCCACTCCGGAGGGAGTACTCGAATATGTACAGCAAGCACCGCACAAGAAAATAATTTTCTTTTCGAAATTCTTTCCTCTCGGTCGCGCCATCAAATTCCTTCGGTTGCTGAATAGGCGAATAGATTCCCGTAGCGGTGCGAGCTGTGAAACGAAGGCACGGACTGGGACTATGGATTTTGTAGAGGAGTGTCAAGATGGTGGAAGGGAAGCACGGCGCCCAGAAGGCGAATACGCGGCAAGCTCCTCGTCTTGGCAGCCGTCCTGTCGTCCCTCGACTCGCTGCTGCTCACAGTCGCGGGCTGGACGAAGGCTAGGAGGTCCCGGCTTGCTTCCCTGACATGGTCCAGCGACGTGCAAGGCAAGGATCACCTGTTCACCACTCGCCATGTCTGCGACTAGCGCAGCACACACGTTCGCTTACGGCCATACCACGTTGAAAGCACGCCATCCCGTCCGATCAGGCAAGTTAAGCAACGTTGGGCCTGGTTAGTACTTGGATCGGAGACGGCTTGGGAATCCCAGGTGTCGTAAGCTTTTGCGTATTTCAACAAAAAAAAATCATTGTTCAGGAAAGCTTTTTCCTCATTCCAAAAAAAGAAAACATTTTATATTATTTGATCTTTGCGGAGCGTTTCTTCAACGATTTCTAACGTTCGATTCAATTTATTCTAAAAAATTCAAGCTACTCTTAAAATTTAATTAGTTCTTCATGTCCTTCGATCACTCTACACTCCAAAAATCCGTTACGGACACATGTTTTCATTGGCAATTCCCTCCACCTGGCCTTCGTTACGTGAAGCAGCTCACCAGCACGTTTCTTCGAGAAACGTAGCGTCCCAGCCCATTTATTGATTCGTGATTGTTCTCTCCTTTGAGGAGAGGTTTCCAAAATTTGTCTGACCACAATGTGAATTGGGTCGGATCTTAAAAGTACCTCAAACTTGGGTAATTAAACCAAAGCTGATGGTGTGCTGCGTGACAACTAGCTCGGGGAACCCCTATCGCAGTCCGGAGCCGCGGCGGATGGTTGGAACACGTCTCAGTGCAACCAAGCGGCTTGCACTAAAGCTTCTACTCAGCCGCGGTATTCATCGCCTTCCTCGAGGGGGAATTCCACTCCGGAGGGAGTACTCGAATATGTACAGCAAGCACCGCACGAGAAAATAATTTTCTTTTCGATATTCTTTCCTCTCGGTCGCGCCATTAAATTCCTTCTGTTTCTGAGTAGACGTATAGATTCCCGTAGCAGTGCGAGCTGTGAAACGAAGGCACGGACTGGGACTATGGATTTTGTAGAGGAGTGTGAGGGTGGTGGAAGGACGGCGTCCAGACGGCGAATGCGCAGCAAGATCCTCGTCCTGGCAGCCGTCCTGTCGTCCCTCGACCCGCTGCTGCTCGCAGTCGCGGGCTGGACGAAGGCTAGGATGAGTAGGAGGTCCCGGCTTGCTTCCCTGACATGGTCCAGCGACGTGCAAGGCAAGGATCACCTGTTCACCACTCGCCATGTCTTACCACACACGTTCGCTTACGGCCATACCACGTTGAAAGCACGCCATCCCGTCCGATCTGGCAAGTTAAGCAACGTTGGGCCTGGTTAGTACTTGGATCGGAGACGGCTTGGGAATCCCAGGTGTCGTAAGCTTTTGCGTATTTCAAAAAAAAAAAATCATTGATCATTGGGAAGCTTTTTCCTCTTGCCAAAAAAAGAAAACATTTTATATTATTTGATCTTTGCGGAGCGTTTCTTCAACGATTCCTAACGTTCGATTCAATTTATTCTAAAAAATTCAAGCTACTTTTAAAATTTAATTAGTTTTTCATGTTCTTCGGTCACTCTACTCTTCAAAAATCCATTACGGACACACGCTTTCTATGGCAATTCCCTCCACCAGGCCCTCGTTACGTGGAGCCGCTCACCAGCACGTTTCTTCGAGAAACGTAGCGTTCCAGCCCAGTCATTGGTTAGTGATTGTTCTCTCCTTTGAGGAGAGGTTTCCAAAATTTGTCTGACCACAATGTGAATTGGGTCGGATCTAAAAAGTACCTCAAACTTGGGTAATTAAACAAAAGCTGATGGTGTGCTGCGCGACAACTAGCTCGGCGAACCCCTATCGCAGTACGGCGCCGCGGTGGATGGTTGGAACACGTCTCAGTGCAATTGGGCGGCTTGCACTAAAGCTTCTTCTCAGCCGCGGTGTTCATCGCCTTCCTCGAGGGGGAGTGCCACTCCGGAGGGAGTACTCGAATATGTACAGCAAGCACCGCACAAGAAAATAATTTTCTTTTCGAAATTCTTTCCTCTCGGTTGCGCCATCAAATTCCTTCGGTTGCTGAATGGGCGAATAGATTCCCGTAGCGGTGCGAGCTGTGAAACGAAGGCACGGACTGGGACTATGGATTTTGTGGAGGAGTGTCAAGGTGGTGGAAGCACGGCGCCCAGAAGGCGAATACGCGGCAAGATCCTCGTCTTGGCAGCCGTCGTGTCGTCCCTCGACTCGCTGCTGCTCACAGTCGCGGGCTGGGCGAAGGCTAGGAGGTCCCGGCTTGCTTCCCTGACATGGTCCAGCGACGTGCAAGGCAAGGATCACCTGTTCACCACTTGCCATGTGTGCGACTAGGGCAGCACACACGTTCGCTTACGGCCATACCACGTTGAAAGCACGCCATCCCGTCCGATCTGGCAAGTTAAGCAACGTTGGGCCTGGTTAGTACTTGGATCGGAGACGGCTTGGGAATCCCAGGTGTCGTAAGCTTTTGCGTATTTCAAAAAAAAAAAACATTGATCACTGGGAAGCTTTTTCCTCTTGCCAAAAAAAGAAAACATTTTATATTATTTGATCTTTGCGGAGCGTTTCTTCAACGATTCCTAACGTTCGATTCAATTTATTCTAAAAAATTCAAGCTACTTTTAAAATTTAATTAGTTTTTCATGTTCTTCGGTCACTCTACTCTTCAAAAATCCATTACGGACACACGCTTTCTATGGCAATTCCCTCCACCAGGCCCTCGTTACGTGAAGCCGCTCACCAGCACGTTTCTTCGAGAAACGTAGCGTTCCAGCCCAGTCATTGGTTAGTGATTGTTCTCTCCTTTGAGGAGAGGTTTCCAAAATTTGTCTGACCACAATGAGAATTGGGTCGGATCTTAAAAGTACCTCAAACTTGGGTAATTAAACCAAAGCTGATGGTGTGCTGCGTGACAACTAGCTAGGCGAACCCTTATCGCAGTCCGGCGCCGCGGTGGATGGTTGGAACCCGTCTCAGTGCAACCAAGCGGCTTGCACTAAAGCTTCTACTCAGCCGCGGTATTCATCGCCTTCCTCGAGGGGGAATGCCACTCCGGAGGGAGTACTCGAATATGTACAGCAAGCACCGCACGAGAAAATAATTTTCTTTTCGAAATTCTTTCCTCTCGGTCGCGCCATTAAATTCCTTCTGTTTCTGAGTAGAAGTATAGATTCCCGTAGCAGTGCGAGCTGTGAAACGAAGGCACGGACTGGGACTATGGATTTTGTAGAGGAGTGTGAAGGTGGTGGAAGGACGGCGTCCAGACGGCGAATGCGCAGCAAGATCCTCGTCCTGGCAGCCGTCCTGTCGTCCCTCGACCCGCTGCTGCTCGCAGTCGCGGGCTGGACGAAGGCTAGGATGAGTAGGAGGTCCCGGCTTGCTTCCCTGACAAGATCCAGCGACGTGCAAGGCAAGGATCACCTGTTCGCCACTCGCCATGTGTGCGACTAGCGCAGCACACACGTTCGCTTACGGCCATACCACGTTGAAAGCGCGCCATCCCGTCCGATCTGGCAAGTTAAGCAACGTTGGGCCTGGTTAGTACTTGGATCGGAGACGGCTTGGGAATCCCAGGTGTCGTAAGCTTTTGCGTATTTCAAAAAAAAAAAATCATTGATCATTGGGAAGCTTTTTCCTCTTGCCAAAAAAAAGAAAACATTTTATATTATTTGATCTTTGCGGAGCGTTTCTTCAACGATTCCTAACGTTCGATTCAATTTATTCTAAAAAATTCAAGCTACTTTTAAAATTTAATTAGTTTTTCATGTTCTTCGGTCACTCTACTCTTCAAAAATCCATTACGGACACACGCTTTCTATGGCAATTCCCTCCACCAGGCCCTCGTTACGTGAAGCCGCTCACCAGCACGTTTCTTCGAGAAACGTAGCGTTCCAGCCCAGTCATTGGTTAGTGATTGTTCTCTCCTTTGAGGAGAGGTTTCCAAAATTTGTCTGACCACAATGTGAATTTGATCGGATCTTAAAAGTACCTCAAACTTGGGTAATTAAACCAAAGCTGACGGTGTGCTGCGTGACAACTAGCTAGGCGAACCCTTATCGCAGTCCGGCGCCGCGGTGGATGGTTGGAACCCGTCTCAGTGCAACCAAGCGGCTTGCACTAAAGCTTCTACTCAGCCGCGGTATTCATCGCCTTCCTCGAGGGGGAATGCCACTCCGGAGGGAGTACTCGAATATGTACAGCAAGCACCGCACGAGAAAATAATTTTCTTTTCGAAATTCTTTCCTCTCGGTCGCGCCATTAAATTCCTTCTGTTTCTGAGTAGACGTATAGATTCCCGTAGCAGTGCGAGCTGTGAAACGAAGGCACGGACTGGGACTATGGATTTTGTAGAGGAGTGTGAAGGTGGTGGAAGGACGGCGTCCAGACGGCGAATGCGCAGCAAGATCCTCGTCCTGGCAGCCGTCCTGTCGTCCCTCGACCCGCTGCTGCTCGCAGTCGCGGGCTGGACGAAGGCTAGGATGAGTAGGAGGTCCCGGCTTGCTTCCCTGACAAGATCCAGCGACGTGCAAGGCAAGGATCACCTGTTCGCCACTCGCCATGTGTGCGACTAGCGCAGCACACACGTTCGCTTACGGCCATACCACGTTGAAAGCGCGCCATCCCGTCCGATCTGGCAAGTTAAGCAACGTTGGGCCTGGTTAGTACTTGGATCGGAGACGGCTTGGGAATCCCAGGTGTCGTAAGCTTTTGCGTATTTCAACAAAAAAAATCATTGTTCAGGAAAGCTTTTTCCTCTTTCCAAAAAAAGAAAACATTTTATATTATTTGATCTTTGCGGAGCGTTTCTTCAACGATTTCTAACGTTCGATTCAATTTATTCTAAAAAATTCAAGCTACTTTTAAAATTTAATTAGTTCTTCATGTCCTTCGGTCACTCTACACTCCAAAAATCCGTTACGGACACATGTTTTCATTGGCAATTCCCTCCACCTGGCCTTCGTTACGTGAAGCAGCTCACCAGCACGTTTCTTCGAGAAACGTAGCGTCCCAGCCCATTTATTGATTCGTGATTGTTCTCTCCTTTGAGGAGAGGCTTCCAAAATTTGTCTGACCACAATGTGAATTGAGTCGGATCTTAAAAGTACCTCAAACTTGGGTAATTAAACCAAAGCTGATGGTGTGCTGCGTGACAACTAGCTCGGGGAACCCCTATCGCAGTCCGGCGCCGCGGCGGATGGTTGGAACACGTCTCAGTGCAATTGGGCGGCTTGCACTAAAGCTTCTACTCAGCCGCGGTGTTCATCGCCTTCCTCGAGGGGGAGTGCCACTCCGGAGGGAGTACTCGAATATGTACAGCAAGCACCGCACAAGAAAATAATTTTCTTTTCGAAATTCATCGCCTTCCTCGAGGGGAGTGCCACTCCGGAGGGAGTACTCGAATATGCACAGCAAGCACCGCACAAGAAAATAATTTTCCTTTCGAAATTCTTTCCTCTCGGTCGCGCCATCAAATTCCTTCGGTTGCTGAATAGGCGAGTAGATTCCCGTAGCGGTGCGAGCTGTGAAACGAAGGCACGGACTGGGACTATGGATTTTGTAGAGGAGTGTGAAGGTGGTGGAAGGACGGCGTCCAGACGGCGAATGCGCAGCAAGATCCTCGTCCTGGCAGCCGTCCTGTCGTCCCTCGACCCGCTGCTGCTCGCAGTCGCGGGCTGGACGAAGGCTAGGATGAGTAGGAGGTCCCGGCTTGCTTCCCTGACAAGATCCAGCGACGTGGAAGGCAAGGATCACCTGTTCGCCACTCGCCATGTGTGCGACTAGCGCAGCACACACGTTCGCTTACGGCCATACCACGTTGAAAGCACGCCATCCCGTCCGATCTGGCAAGTTAAGCAACGTTGGGCCTGGTTAGTACTTGGATCGGAGACGGCTTGGGAATCCCAGGTGTCGTAAGCTTTTGCGTATTTCAAAAAAAAATCATTGATCATTGGGAAGCTTTTTCCTCTTGCCAAAAAAAGAAAACATTTTATATTATTTGATCTTTGCGGAGCGTTTCTTCAACGATTCCTAACGTTCGATTCAATTTATTCTAAAAAATTCAAGCTACTTTTAAAATTTAATTAGTTTTTCATGTTCTTCGGTCACTCTACTCTTCAAAAATCCATTACGGACACACGCTTTCTATGGCAATTCCCTCCACCAGGCCCTCGTTACGTGAAGACGCTCACCAGCACGTTTCTTCGAGAAACGTAGCGTTCCAGCCCAGTCATTGGTTAGTGATTGTTCTCTCCTTTGAGGAGAGGTTTCCAAAATTTGTCTGACCACAATGTGAATTTGGTCGGATCTTAAAAGTACCTCAAACTTGGGTAATTAAACCAAAGCTGACGGTGTGCTGCGTGACAACTAGCTAGGCGAACCCTTATCGCAGTCCGGCGCCGCGGTGGATGGTTGGAACCCGTCTCAGTGCAACCAAGCGGCTTGCGCTAAAGCTTCTACTCAGCCGCGGTATTCATCGCCTTCCTCGAGGGGGAATGCCACTCCGGAGGGAGTACTCGAATATGTACAGCAAGCACCGCACGAGAAAATAATTTTCTTTTCGAAATTCTTTCCTCTCGGTCGCGCCATTAAATTCCTTCTGTTTCTGAGTAGACGTATAGATTCCCGTAGCAGTGCGAGCTGTGAAACGAAGGCACGGACTGGGACTATGGATTTTGTAGAGGAGTGTGAAGGTGGTGGAAGGACGGCGTCCAGACGGCGAATGCGCAGCAAGATCCTCGTCCTGGCAGCCGTCCTGTCGTCCCTCGACCCGCTGCTGCTCGCAGTCGCGGGCTGGACGAAGGCTAGGATGAGTAGGAGGTCCCGGCTTGCTTCCCTGACAAGATCCAGCGACGTGCAAGGCAAGGATCACCTGTTCGCCACTCGCCATGTGTGCGACTAGCGCAGCACACACGTTCGCTTACGGCCATACCACGTTGAAAGCGCGCCATCCCGTCCGATCTGGCAAGTTAAGCAACGTTGGGCCTGGTTAGTACTTGGATCGGAGACGGCTTGGGAATCCCAGGTGTCGTAAGCTTTTGCGTATTTCAACAAAAAAAATCATTGTTCAGGAAAGCTTTTTCCTCTTTCCAAAAAAAGAAAACATTTTATATTATTTGATCTTTGCGGAGCGTTTCTTCAACGATTTCTAACGTTCGATTCAATTTATTCTAAAAAATTCAAGCTACTTTTAAAATTTAATTAGTTCTTCATGTCCTTCGGTCACTCTACACTCCAAAAATCCGTTACGGACACATGTTTTCATTGGCAATTCCCTCCACCTGGCCTTCGTTACGTGAAGCAGCTCACCAGCACGTTTCTTCGAGAAACGTAGCGTCCCAGCCCATTTATTGATTCGTGATTGTTCTCTCCTTTGAGGAGAGGCTTCCAAAATTTGTCTGACCACAATGTGAATTGAGTCGGATCTTAAAAGTACCTCAAACTTGGGTAATTAAACCAAAGCTGATGGTGTGCTGCGTGACAACTAGCTCGGGGAACCCCTATCGCAGTCCGGCGCCGCGGCGGATGGTTGGAACACGTCTCAGTGCAATTGGGCGGCTTGCACTAAAGCTTCTACTCAGCCGCGGTGTTCATCGCCTTCCTCGAGGGGGAGTGCCACTCCGGAGGGAGTACTCGAATATGTACAGCAAGCACCGCACAAGAAAATAATTTTCTTTTCGAAATTCATCGCCTTCCTCGAGGGGAGTGCCACTCCGGAGGGAGTACTCGAATATGCACAGCAAGCACCGCACAAGAAAATAATTTTCTTTTCGAAATTCTTTCCTCTCGGTCGCGCCATCAAATTCCTTCGGTTGCTGAATAGGCGAGTAGATTCCCGTAGCGGTGCGAGCTGTGAAACGAAGGCACGGACTGGGACTATGGATTTTGTAGAGGAGTGTGAAGGTGGTGGAAGGACGGCGTCCAGACGGCGAATGCGCAGCAAGATCCTCGTCCTGGCAGCCGTCCTGTCGTCCCTCGACCCGCTGCTGCTCGCAGTCGCGGGCTGGACGAAGGCTAGGATGAGTAGGAGGTCCCGGCTTGCTTCCCTGACAAGATCCAGCGACGTGGAAGGCAAGGATCACCTGTTCGCCACTCGCCATGTGTGCGACTAGCGCAGCACACACGTTCGCTTACGGCCATACCACGTTGAAAGCACGCCATCCCGTCCGATCTGGCAAGTTAAGCAACGTTGGGCCTGGTTAGTACTTGGATCGGAGACGGCTTGGGAATCCCAGGTGTCGTAAGCTTTTGCGTATTTCAAAAAAAAAATCATTGATCATTGGGAAGCTTTTTCCTCTTGCCAAAAAAAGAAAACATTTTATATTATTTGATCTTTGCGGAGCGTTTCTTCAACGATTCCTAACGTTCGATTCAATTTATTCTAAAAAATTCAAGCTACTTTTAAAATTTAATTAGTTTTTCATGTTCTTCGGTCACTCTACTCTTCAAAAATCCATTACGGACACACGCTTTCTATGGCAATTCCCTCCACCAGGCCCTCGTTACGTGAAGACGCTCACCAGCACGTTTCTTCGAGAAACGTAGCGTTCCAGCCCAGTCATTGGTTAGTGATTGTTCTCTCCTTTGAGGAGAGGTTTCCAAAATTTGTCTGACCACAATGTGAATTTGGTCGGATCTTAAAAGTACCTCAAACTTGGGTAATTAAACCAAAGCTGACGGTGTGCTGCGTGACAACTAGCTAGGCGAACCCTTATCGCAGTCCGGCGCCGCGGTGGATGGTTGGAACCCGTCTCAGTGCAACCAAGCGGCTTGCGCTAAAGCTTCTACTCAGCCGCGGTATTCATCGCCTTCCTCGAGGGGGAATGCCACTCCGGAGGGAGTACTCGAATATGTACAGCAAGCACCGCACGAGAAAATAATTTTCTTTTCGAAATTCTTTCCTCTCGGTCGCGCCATTAAATTCCTTCTGTTTCTGAGTAGACGTATAGATTCCCGTAGCAGTGCGAGCTGTGAAACGAAGGCACGGACTGGGACTATGGATTTTGTAGAGGAGTGTGAAGGTGGTGGAAGGACGGCGTCCAGACGGCGAATGCGCAGCAAGATCCTCGTCCTGGCAGCCGTCCTGTCGTCCCTCGACCCGCTGCTGCTCGCAGTCGCGGGCTGGACGAAGGCTAGGATGAGTAGGAGGTCCCGGCTTGCTTCCCTGACAAGATCCAGCGACGTGCAAGGCAAGGATCACCTGTTCGCCACTCGCCATGTGTGCGACTAGCGCAGCACACACGTTCGCTTACGGCCATACCACGTTGAAAGCACGCCATCCCGTCCGATCTGGCAAGTTAAGCAACGTTGGGCCTGGTTAGTACTTGGATCGGAGACGGCTTGGGAATCCCAGGTGTCGTAAGCTTTTGCGTATTTCAAAAAAAAAAATCATTGATCATTGGGAAGCTTTTTCCTCTTGCCAAAAAAAGAAAACATTTTATATTATTTGATCTTTGCGGAGCGTTTCTTCAACGATTCCTAACGTTCGATTCAATTTATTCTAAAAAATTCAAGCTACTTTTAAAATTTAATTAGTTTTTCATGTTCTTCGGTCACTCTACTCTTCAAAAATCCATTACGGACACACGCTTTCTATGGCAATTCCCTCCACCAGGCCCTCGTTACGTGAAGACGCTCACCAGCACGTTTCTTCGAGAAACGTAGCGTTCCAGCCCAGTCATTGGTTAGTGATTGTTCTCTCCTTTGAGGAGAGGTTTCCAAAATTTGTCTGACCACAATGTGAATTGGGTCGGATCTTAAAAGTACCTCAAACTTGGGTAATTAAACCAAAGCTGATGGTGTGCTGCGTGACAACTAGCTAGGCGAACCCTTATCGCAGTCCGGCGCCGCGGTGGATGGTTGGAACCCGTCTCAGTGCAACCAAGCGGCTTGCGCTAAAGCTTCTACTCAGCCGCGGTATTCATCGCCTTCCTCGAGGGGGAATGCCACTCCGGAGGGAGTACTCGAATATGTACAGCAAGCACCGCACGAGAAAATAATTTTCTTTTCGAAATTCTTTCCTCTCGGTCGCGCCATTAAATTCCTTCTGTTTCTGAGTAGACGTATAGATTCCCGTAGCAGTGCGAGCTGTGAAACGAAGGCACGGACTGGGACTATGGATTTTGTAGAGGAGTGTGAAGGTGGTGGAAGGACGGCGTCCAGACGGCGAATGCGCAGCAAGATCCTCGTCCTGGCAGCCGTCCTGTCGTCCCTCGACCCGCTGCTGCTCGCAGTCGCGGGCTGGACGAAGGCTAGGATGAGTAGGAGGTCCCGGCTTGCTTCCCTGACAAGATCCAGCGACGTGCAAGGCAAGGATCACCTGTTCGCCACTCGCCATGTGTGCGACTAGCGCAGCACACACGTTCGCTTACGGCCATACCACGTTGAAAGCACGCCATCCCGTCCGATCTGGCAAGTTAAGCAACGTTGGGCCTGGTTAGTACTTGGATCGGAGACGGCTTGGGAATCCCAGGTGTCGTAAGCTTTTGCGTATTTCAAAAAAAAAATCATTGATCATTGGGAAGCTTTTTCCTCTTGCCAAAAAAAGAAAACATTTTATATTATTTGATCTTTGCGGAGCGTTTCTTCAACGATTCCTAACGTTCGATTCAATTTATTCTAAAAAATTCAAGCTACTTTTAAAATTTAATTAGTTTTTCATGTTCTTCGGTCACTCTACTCTTCAAAAATCCATTACGGACACACGCTTTCTATGGCAATTCCCTCCACCAGGCCCTCGTTACGTGAAGACGCTCACCAGCACGTTTCTTCGAGAAACGTAGCGTTCCAGCCCAGTCATTGGTTAGTGATTGTTCTCTCCTTTGAGGAGAGGTTTCCAAAATTTGTCTGACCACAATGTGAATTTGGTCGGATCTTAAAAGTACCTCAAACTTGGGTAATTAAACCAAAGCTGACGGTGTGCTGCGTGACAACTAGCTAGGCGAACCCTTATCGCAGTCCGGCGCCGCGGTGGATGGTTGGAACCCGTCTCAGTGCAACCAAGCGGCTTGCGCTAAAGCTTCTACTCAGCCGCGGTATTCATCGCCTTCCTCGAGGGGGAATGCCACTCCGGAGGGAGTACTCGAATATGTACAGCAAGCACCGCACGAGAAAATAATTTTCTTTTCGAAATTCTTTCCTCTCGGTCGCGCCATTAAATTCCTTCTGTTTCTGAGTAGACGTATAGATTCCCGTAGCAGTGCGAGCTGTGAAACGAAGGCACGGACTGGGACTATGGATTTTGTAGAGGAGTGTGAAGGTGGTGGAAGGACGGCGTCCAGACGGCGAATGCGCAGCAAGATCCTCGTCCTGGCAGCCGTCCTGTCGTCCCTCGACCCGCTGCTGCTCGCAGTCGCGGGCTGGACGAAGGCTAGGATGAGTAGGAGGTCCCGGCTTGCTTCCCTGACAAGATCCAGCGACGTGCAAGGCAAGGATCACCTGTTCGCCACTCGCCATGTGTGCGACTAGCGCAGCACACACGTTCGCTTACGGCCATACCACGTTGAAAGCACGCCATCCCGTCCGATCTGGCAAGTTAAGCAACGTTGGGCCTGGTTAGTACTTGGATCGGAGACGGCTTGGGAATCCCAGGTGTCGTAAGCTTTTGCGTATTTCAAAAAAAAAATCATTGATCATTGGGAAGCTTTTTCCTCTTGCCAAAAAAAGAAAACATTTTATATTATTTGATCTTTGCGGAGCGTTTCTTCAACGATTCCTAACGTTCGATTCAATTTATTCTAAAAAATTCAAGCTACTTTTAAAATTTAATTAGTTTTTCATGTTCTTCGGTCACTCTACTCTTCAAAAATCCATTACGGACACACGCTTTCTATGGCAATTCCCTCCACCAGGCCCTCGTTACGTGAAGACGCTCACCAGCACGTTTCTTCGAGAAACGTAGCGTTCCAGCCCAGTCATTGGTTAGTGATTGTTCTCTCCTTTGAGGAGAGGTTTCCAAAATTTGTCTGACCACAATGTGAATTGGGTCGGATCTTAAAAGTACCTCAAACTTGGGTAATTAAACCAAAGCTGATGGTGTGCTGCGTGACAACTAGCTAGGCGAACCCTTATCGCAGTCCGGCGCCGCGGTGGATGGTTGGAACCCGTCTCAGTGCAACCAAGCGGCTTGCGCTAAAGTTTCTACTCAGCCGCGGTATTCATCGCCTTCCTCGAGGGGGAATGCCACTCCGGAGGGAGTACTCGAATATGTACAGCAAGCACCGCACGAGAAAATAATTTTCTTTTCGAAATTCTTTCCTCTCGGTCGCGCCATTAAATTCCTTCTGTTTCTGAGTAGACGTATAGATTCCCGTAGCAGTGCGAGCTGTGAAACGAAGGCACGGACTGGGACTATGGATTTTGTAGAGGAGTGTGAAGGTGGTGGAAGGACGGCGTCCAGACGGCGAATGCGCAGCAAGATCCTCGTCCTGGCAGCCGTCCTGTCGTCCCTCGACCCGCTGCTGCTCGCAGTCGCGGGCTGGACGAAGGCTAGGATGAGTAGGAGGTCCCGGCTTGCTTCCCTGACAAGATCCAGCGACGTGCAAGGCAAGGATCACCTGTTCGCCACTCGCCATGTGTGCGACTAGCGCAGCACACACGTTCGCTTACGGCCATACCACGTTGAAAGCACGCCATCCCGTCCGATCTGGCAAGTTAAGCAACGTTGGGCCTGGTTAGTACTTGGATCGGAGACGGCTTGGGAATCCCAGGTGTCGTAAGCTTTTGCGTATTTCAAAAAAAAATCATTGATCATTGGGAAGCCTTTTCCTCTTGCCAAAAAAAGAAAAACATTTTATATTATTTGATCTTTGCGGAGCGTTTCTTCAACGATTCCTAACGTTCGATTCAATTTATTCTAAAAAATTCAAGCTACTTTTAAAATTTAATTAGTTTTTCATGTTCTTCGGTCACTCTACTCTTCAAAAATCCATTACGGACACACGCTTTCTATGGCAATTCCCTCCACCAGGCCCTCGTTACGTGAAGACGCTCACCAGCACGTTTCTTCGAGAAACGTAGCGTTCCAGCCCAGTCATTGGTTAGTGATTGTTCTCTCCTTTGAGGAGAGGTTTCCAAAATTTGTCTGACCACAATGTGAATTGGGTCGATCTTAAAAGTACCTCAAACTTGGGTAATTAAACCAAAGCTGATGGTGTGCTGCGTGACAACTAGCTAGGCGAACCCTTATCGCAGTCCGGCGCCGCGGTGGATGGTTGGAACCCGTCCTCAGTGCAACCAAGCGGCTTGCACTAAAGCTTCTACTCAGCCGCGGTATTCATCGCCTTCCTCGAGGGGGAATGCCACTCCGGAGGGAGTACTCGAATATGTACAGCAAGCACCGCACGAGAAAATAATTTTCTTTTCGAAATTCTCTCCTCTCGGTCGCGCCATTAAATTCCTTCTGTTTCTGAGTAGACGTATAGATTCCCGTAGCAGTGCGAGCTGTGAAACGAAGGCACGGACTGGGACTATGGATTTTGTAGAGGAGTGTGAAGGTGGTGGAAGGACGGCGTCCAGACGGCGAAATGCGCAGCAAGATCCTCGTCCTGGCAGCCGTCCTGTCGTCCCTCGACCCGCTGCTGCTCGCAGTCGCGGGCCGGACGAAGGCTAGGATGAGTAGGAGGTCCCGGCTTGCTCCCCTGACAAGATCCAGCGACGTGCAAGGCAAGGATCACCTGTTCGCCACTCGCCCATGTGTGCGACTAGCGCAGCACACACGTTCGCTTACGACCATACCACGTTGAAAGCACGCCATCCCGTCCGATCTGGCAAGTTAAGCAACGTTGGGCCTGGTTAGTACTTGGATCGGAGACGGCTTGGGAATCCCAGGTGTCGTAAGCTTTTGCGTATTTCAAAAAAAAATCATTGATCATTGGGAAGCTTTTTCCTCTTGCCAAAAAAAGAAAACATATTATATTATTTGATCTTTGCGGAGCGTTTCTTCAACGATTCCTAACGTTCGATTCAATTTATTCTAAAAAATTCAAGCTACTTTTAAAATTTAATTAGTTTTTCATGTTCTTCGGTCACTCTACTCTTCAAAAATCCATTACGGACACACGCTTTCTATGGCAATTCCCTCCACCAGGCCCTCGTTACGTGAAGCCGCTCACCAGCACGTTTCTTCGAGAAACGTAGCGTTCCAGCCCAGTCATTGGTTAGTGATTGTTCTCTCCTTTGAGGAGAGGTTTCCAAAATTTGTCTGACCACAATGTGAATTGGGTCGGATCTTAAAAGTACCTCAAACTTGGGTAATTAAACCAAAGCTGATGGTGTGCTGCGTGACAACTAGCTAGGCGAACCCTTATCGCAGTCCGGCGCCGCGGTGGATGGTTGGAACCCGTCTCAGTGCAACCAAGCGGCTTGCACTAAAGCTTCTACTCAGCCGCGGTATTCATCGCCTTCCTCGAGGGGGAATGCCACTCCGGAGGGAGTACTCGAATATGTACAGCAAGCACCGCACGAGAAAATAATTTTCTTTTCGAAATTCTTTCCTCTCGGTCGCGCCATTAAATTCCTTCTGTTTCTGAGTAGACGTATAGATTCCCGTAGCAGTGCGAGCTGTGAAACGAAGGCACGGACTGGGACTATGGATTTTGTAGAGGAGTGTGAAGGTGGTGGAAGGACGGCGTCCAGACGGCGAATGCGCAGCAAGATCCTCGTCCTGGCAGCCGTCCTGTCGTCCCTCGACCCGCTGCTGCTCGCAGTCGCGGGCTGGACGAAGGCTAGGATGAGTAGGAGGTCCCGGCTTGCTTCCCTGACAAGATCCAGCGACGTGCAAGGCAAGGATCACCTGTTCGCCACTCGCCATGTGTGCGACTAGCGCAGCACACACGTTCGCTTACGGCCATACCACGTTGAAAGCACGCCATCCCGTCCGATCTGGCAAGTTAAGCAACGTTGGGCCTGGTTAGTACTTGGATCGGAGACGGCTTGGGAATCCCAGGTGTCGTAAGCTTTTGCGTATTTCAAAAAAAATCATTGATCATTGGGAAGCTTTTTCCTCTTGCCAAAAAAAGAAAACATTTTATATTATTTGATCTTTGCGGAGCGTTTCTTCAACGATTCCTAACGTTCGATTCAATTTATTCTAAAAAATTCAAGCTACTTTTAAAATTTAATTAGTTTTTCATGTTCTACGGTCACTCTACTCTTCAAAAATCCATTACGGACACACGCTTTCTATGGCAATTCCCTCCACCAGGCCCTCGTTACGTGAAGCCGCTCACCAGCACGTTTCTTCGAGAAACGTAGCGTTCCAGCCCAGTCATTGGTTAGTGATTGTTCTCTCCTTTGAGGAGAGGTTTCCAAAATTTGTCTGACCACAATGTGAATTGGGTCGGATCTTAAAAGTACCTCAAACTTGGGTAATTAAACCAAAGCTGATGGTGTGCTGCGTGACAACTAGCTAGGCGAACCCTTATCGCAGTCCGGCACCGCGGTGGATGGTTGGAACCCGTCTCAGTGCAACCAAGCGGCTTGCACTAAAGCTTCTACTCAGCCGCGGTATTCATCGCCTTCCTCGAGGGGGAATGCCACTCCGGAGGGAGTACTCGAATATGTACAGCAAGCACCGCACGAGAAAATAATTTTCTTTTCGAAATTCTTTCCTCTCGGTCGCGCCATTAAATTCCTTCTGTTTCTGAGTAGACGTATAGATTCCCGTAGCAGTGCGAGCTGTGAAACGAAGGCACGGACTGGGACTATGGATTTTGTAGAGGAGTGTGAAGGTGGTGGAAGGACGGCGTCCAGACGGCGAATGCGCAGCAAGATCCTCGTCCTGGCAGCCGTCCTGTCGTCCCTCGACCCGCTGCTGCTCGCAGTCGCGGGCTGGACGAAGGCTAGGATGAGTAGGAGGTCCCGGCTTGCTTCCCTGACAAGATCCAGCGACGTGCAAGGCAAGGATCACCTGTTCGCCACTCGCCATGTGTGCGACTAGCGCAGCACACACGTTCGCTTACGGCCATACCACGTTGAAAGCACGCCATCCCGTCCGATCTGGCAAGTTAAGCAACGTTGGGCCTGGTTAGTACTTGGATCGGAGACGGCTTGGGAATCCCAGGTGTCGTAAGCTTTTGCGTATTTCAAAAAAAATCATTGATCATTGGGAAGCTTTTTCCTCTTGCCAAAAAAAGAAAACATTTTATATTATTTGATCTTTGCGGAGCGTTTCTTCAACGATTCCTAACGTTCGATTCAATTTATTCTAAAAAATTCAAGCTACTTTTAAAATTTAATTAGTTTTTCATGTTCTTCGGTCACTCTACTCTTCAAAAATCCATTACGGACACACGCTTTCTATGGCAATTCCCTCCACCAGGCCCTCGTTACGTGAAGCCGCTCACCAGCACGTTTCTTCGAGAAACGTAGCGTTCCAGCCCAGTCATTGGTTAGTGATTGTTCTCTCCTTTGAGGAGAGGTTTCCAAAATTTGTCTGACCACAATGTGAATTGGGTCGGATCTTAAAAGTACCTCAAACTTGGGTAATTAAACCAAAGCTGATGGTGTGCTGCGTGACAACTAGCTAGGCGAACCCTTATCGCAGTCCGGCGCCGCGGTGGATGGTTGGAACCCGTCTCAGTGCAACCAAGCGGCTTGCACTAAAGCTTCTACTCAGCCGCGGTATTCATCGCCTTCCTCGAGGGGGAATGCCACTCCGGAGGGAGTACTCGAATATGTACAGCAAGCACCGCACGAGAAAATAATTTTCTTTTCGAAATTCTTTCCTCTCGGTCGCGCCATTAAATTCCTTCTGTTTCTGAGTAGACGTATAGATTCCCGTAGCAGTGCGAGCTGTGAAACGAAGGCACGGACTGGGACTATGGATTTTGTAGAGGAGTGTGAAGGTGGTGGAAGGACGGCGTCCAGACGGCGCAGCCGTCCTGTCGTCCCTCGACCCGCTGCTGCTCGCAGTCGCGGGCTGGACGAAGGCTAGGATGAGTAGGAGGTCCCGGCTTGCTTCCCTGACAAGATCCAGCGACGTGCAAGGCAAGGATCACCTGTTCGCCACTCGCCATGTGTGCGACTAGCGCAGCACACACGTTCGCTTACGACCATACCACGTTGAAAGCACGCCATCCCGTCCGATCTGGCAAGTTAAGCAACGTTGGGCCTGGTTAGTACTTGGATCGGAGACGGCTTGGGAATCCCAGGTGTCGTAAGCTTTTGCGTATTTCAAAAAAAAATCATTGATCATTGGGAAGCTTTTTCCTCTTGCCAAAAAAAGAAAACATTTTATATTATTTGATCTTTGCGGAGCGTTTCTTCAACGATTCCTAACGTTCGATTCAATTTATTCTAAAAAATTCAAGCTACTTTTAAAATTTAATTAGTTTTTCATGTTCTTCGGTCACTCTACTCTTCAAAAATCCATTACGGACACACGCTTTCTATGGCAATTCCCTCCACCAGGCCCTCGTTACGTGAAGCCGCTCACCAGCACGTTTCTTCGAGAAACGTAGCGTTCCAGCCCAGTCATTGGTTAGTGATTGTTCTCTCCTTTGAGGAGAGGTTTCCAAAATTTGTCTGACCACAATGTGAATTGGGTCGGATCTTAAAAGTACCTCAAACTTGGGTAATTAAACCAAAACTGATGGTGTGCTGCGTGACAACTAGCTAGGCGAACCCTTATCGCAGTCCGGCGCCGCGGTGGATGGTTGGAACCCGTCTCAGTGCAACCAAGCGGCTTGCACTAAAGCTTCTACTCAGCCGCGGTATTCATCGCCTTCCTCGAGGGGGAATGCCACTCCGGAGGGAGTACTCGAATATGTACAGCAAGCACCGCACGAGAAAATAATTTTCTTTTCGAAATTCTTTCCTCTCGGTCGC
This sequence comes from Heligmosomoides polygyrus bakeri, assembly GCA_947359475.1. Classification (NCBI taxonomy): domain Eukaryota; kingdom Metazoa; phylum Nematoda; class Chromadorea; order Rhabditida; family Heligmosomidae; genus Heligmosomoides; species Heligmosomoides polygyrus. The sequence continues at coordinate 84,571,143 of OX375866.1, read as the reverse complement.
GCCATTAAATTCCTTCTGTTTCTGAGTAGACGTATAGATTCCCGTAGCAGTGCGAGCTGTGAAACGAAGGCACGGACTGGGACTATGGATTTTGTAGAGGAGTGTGAAGGTGGTGGAAGGACGGCGTCCAGACGGCGAATGCGCAGCAAGATCCTCGTCCTGGCAGCCGTCCTGTCGTCCCTCGACCCGCTGCTGCTCGCAGTCGCGGGCTGGACGAAGGCTAGGATGAGTAGGAGGTCCCGGCTTGCTTCCCTGACAAGATCCAGCGACGTGCAAGGCAAGGATCACCTGTTCGCCACTCGCCATGTGTGCGACTAGCGCAGCACACACGTTCGCTTACGGCCATACCACGTTGAAAGCACGCCATCCCGTCCGATCTGGCAAGTTAAGCAACGTTGGGCCTGGTTAGTACTTGGATCGGAGACGGCTTGGGAATCCCAGGTGTCGTAAGCTTTTGCGTATTTCAAAAAAAAATCATTGATCATTGGGAAGCTTTTTCCTCTTGCCAAAAAAAGAAAACATTTTATATTATTTGATCTTTGCGGAGCGTTTCTTCAACGATTCCTAACGTTCGATTCAATTTATTCTAAAAAATTCAAGCTACTTTTAAAATTTAATTAGTTTTTCATGTTCTTCGGTCACTCTACTCTTCAAAAATCCATTACGGACACACGCTTTCTATGGCAATTCCCTCCACCAGGCCCTCGTTACGTGAAGCCGCTCACCAGCACGTTTCTTCGAGAAACGTAGCGTTCCAGCCCAGTCATTGGTTAGTGATTGTTCTCTCCTTTGAGGAGAGGTTTCCAAAATTTGTCTGACCACAATGTGAATTGGGTCGGATCTTAAAAGTACCTCAAACTTGGGTAATTAAACCAAAGCTGATGGTGTGCTGCGTGACAACTAGCTAGGCGAACCCTTATCGCAGTCCGGCGCCGCGGTGGATGGTTGGAACCCGTCTCAGTGCAACCAAGCGGCTTGCACTAAAGCTTCTACTCAGCCGCGGTATTCATCGCCTTCCTCGAGGGGGAATGCCACTCCGGAGGGAGTACTCGAATATGTACAGCAAGCACCGCACGAGAAAATAATTTTCTTTTCGAAATTCTTTCCTCTCGGTCGCGCCATTAAATTCCTTCTGTTTCTGAGTAGACGTATAGATTCCCGTAGCAGTGCGAGCTGTGAAACGAAGGCACGGACTGGGACTATGGATTTTGTAGAGGAGTGTGAAGGTGGTGGAAGGACGGCGTCCAGACGGCGAATGCGCAGCAAGATCCTCGTCCTGGCAGCCGTCCTGTCGTCCCTCGACCCGCTGCTGCTCGCAGTCGCGGGCTGGACGAAGGCTAGGATGAGTAGGAGGTCCCGGCTTGCTTCCCTGACAAGATCCAGCGACGTGCAAGGCAAGGATCACCTGTTCGCCACTCGCCATGTGTGCGACTAGCGCAGCACACACGTTCGCTTACGGCCATACCACGTTGAAAGCACGCCATCCCGTCCGATCTGGCAAGTTAAGCAACGTTGGGCCTGGTTAGTACTTGGATCGGAGACGGCTTGGGAATCCCAGGTGTCGTAAGCTTTTGCGTATTTCAAAAAAATCATTGATCATTGGGAAGCTTTTTCCTCTTGCCAAAAAAAGAAAACATTTTATATTATTTGATCTTTGCGGAGCGTTTCTTCAACGATTCCTAACGTTCGATTCAATTTATTCTAAAAAATTCAAGCTACTTTTAAAATTTAATTAGTTTTTCATGTTCTTCGGTCACTCTACTCTTCAAAAATCCATTACGGACACACGCTTTCTATGGCAATTCCCTCCACCAGGCCCTCGTTACGTGAAGCCGCTCACCAGCACGTTTCTTCGAGAAACGTAGCGTTCCAGCCCAGTCATTGGTTAGTGATTGTTCTCTCCTTTGAGGAGAGGTTTCCAAAATTTGTCTGACCACAATGTGAATTGGGTCGGATCTTAAAAGTACCTCAAACTTGGGTAATTAAACCAAAGCTGATGGTGTGCTGCGTGACAACTAGCTAGGCGAACCCTTATCGCAGTCCGGCGCCGCGGTGGATGGTTGGAACCCGTCTCAGTGCAACCAAGCGGCTTGCACTAAAGCTTCTACTCAGCCGCGGTATTCATCGCCTTCCTCGAGGGGGAATGCCACTCCGGAGGGAGTACTCGAATATGTACAGCAAGCACCGCACGAGAAAATAATTTTCTTTTCGAAATTCTTTCCTCTCGGTCGCGCCATTAAATTCCTTCTGTTTCTGAGTAGACGTATAGATTCCCGTAGCAGTGCGAGCTGTGAAACGAAGGCACGGACTGGGACTATGGATTTTGTAGAGGAGTGTGAAGGTGGTGGAAGGACGGCGTCCAGACGGCGAATGCGCAGCAAGATCCTCGTCCTGGCAGCCGTCCTGTCGTCCCTCGACCCGCTGCTGCTCGCAGTCGCGGGCTGGACGAAGGCTAGGATGAGTAGGAGGTCCCGGCTTGCTTCCCTGACAAGATCCAGCGACGTGCAAGGCAAGGATCACCTGTTCGCCACTCGCCATGTGTGCGACTAGCGCAGCACACACGTTCGCTTACGGCCATACCACGTTGAAAGCACGCCATCCCGTCCGATCTGGCAAGTTAAGCAACGTTGGGCCTGGTTAGTACTTGGATCGGAGACGGCTTGGGAATCCCAGGTGTCGTAAGCTTTTGCGTATTTCAAAAAAAAATCATTGATCATTGGGAAGCTTTTTCCTCTTGCCAAAAAAAGAAAACATTTTATATTATTTGATCTTTGCGGAGCGTTTCTTCAACGATTCCTAACGTTCGATTCAATTTATTCTAAAAAATTCAAGCTACTTTTAGAATTTAATTAGTTTTTCATGTTCTTCGGTCACTCTACTCTTCAAAAATCCATTACGGACACACGCTTTCTATGGCAATTCCCTCCACCAGGCCCTCGTTACGTGAAGCCGCTCACCAGCACGTTTCTTCGAGAAACGTAGCGTTCCAGCCCAGTCATTGGTTAGTGATTGTTCTCTCCTTTGAGGAGAGGTTTCCAAAATTTGTCTGACCACAATGTGAATTGGGTCGGATCTTAAAAGTACCTCAAACTTGGGTAATTAAACCAAAGCTGATGGTGTGCTGCGTGACAACTAGCTAGGCGAACCCTTATCGCAGTCCGGCGCCGCGGTGGATGGTTGGAACCCGTCTCAGTGCAACCAAGTGGCTTGCACTAAAGCTTCTACTCAGCCGCGGTATTCAACGCCTTCCTCGAGGGGGAATGCCACTCCGGAGGGAGTACTCGAATATGTACAGCAAGCACCGCACGAGAAAATAATTTTCTTTTCGAAATTCTTTCCTCTCGGTCGCGCCATTAAATTCCTTCTGTTTCTGAGTAGACGTATAGATTCCCGTAGCAGTGCGAGCTGTGAAACGAAGGCACGGACTGGGACTATGGATTTTGTAGAGGAGTGTGAAGGTGGTGGAAGGACGGCGTCCAGACGGCGAATGCGCAGCAAGATCCTCGTCCTGGCAGCCGTCCTGTCGTCCCTCGACCCGCTGCTGCTCGCAGTCGCGGGCTGGACGAAGGCTATGATGAGTAGGAGGTCCCGGCTTGCTTCCCTGACAAGATCCAGCGACGTGCAAGGCAAGGATCACCTGTTCGCCACTCGCCATGTGTGCGACTAGCGCAGCACACACGTTCGCTTACGACCATACCACGTTGAAAGCACGCCATCCCGTCCGATCTGGCAAGTTAAGCAACGTTGGGCCTGGTTAGTACTTGGATCGGAGACGGCTTGGGAATCCCAGGTGTCGTAAGCTTTTGCGTATTTCAAAAAAAAAAATCATTGATCATTGGGAAGCTTTTTCCTCTTGCCAAAAAAAGAAATCATTTTATATTATTTGATCTTTGCGGAGCGTTTCTTCAACGATTCCTAACGTTCGATTCAATTTATTCTAAAAAATTCAAGCTACTTTTAAAATTTAATTAGTTTTTCATGTTCTTCGGTCACTCTACTCTTCAAAAATCCATTACGGACACACGCTTTCTATGGCAATTCCCTCCACCAGGCCCTCGTTACGTGAAGCCGCTCACCAGCACGTTTCTTCGAGAAACGTAGCGTTCCAGCCCAGTCATTGGTTAGTGATTGTTCTCTCCTTTGAGGAGAGGTTTCCAAAATTTGTCTGACCACAATGTGAATTGGGTCGGATCTTAAAAGTACCTCAAACTTGGGTAATTAAACCAAAGCTGATGGTGTGCTGCGTGACAACTAGCTAGGCGAACCCTTATCGCAGTCCGGCGCCGCGGTGGATGGTTGGAACCCGTCTCAGTGCAACCAAGCGGCTTGCACTAGAGCTTCTACTCAGCCGCAGTATTCATAGCCATTCACTATCCTCGAGGGGGAATGCCACTCCGGAGGGAGTACTCGAATATGTACAGCAAGCACCGCACGAGAAAATAATTTTCTTTTCGAAATTCTTTCCTCTCGGTCGCGCCATTAAATTCCTTCTGTTTCTGAGTAGACGTATAGATTCCCGTAGCAGTGCGAGCTGTGAAACGAAGGCACGGACTGGGACTATGGATTTTGTAGAGGAGTGTGAAGGTGGTGGAAGGACGGCGTCCAGACGGCGAATGCGCAGCAAGATCCTCGTCCTGGCAGCCGTCCTGTCGTCCCTCGACCCGCTGCTGCTCGCAGTCGCGGGCTGGACGAAGGCTAGGATGAGTAGGAGGTCCCGGCTTGCTTCCCTGACAAGATCCAGCGACGTGCAAGGCAAGGATCACCTGTTCGCCACTCGCCATGTGTGCGACTAGCGCAGCACACACGTTCGCTTACGGCCATACCACGTTGAAAGCACGCCATCCCGTCCGATCTGGCAAGTTAAGCAACGTTGGGCCTGGTTAGTACTTGGATCGGAGACGGCTTGGGAATCCCAGGTGTCGTAAGCTTTTGCGTATTTCAAAAAAAAAATCATTGATCATTGGGAAGCTTTTTCCTCTTGCCAAAAAAAGAAAACATTTTATATTATTTGATCTTTGCGGAGCGTTTCTTCAACGATTCCTAACGTTCGATTCAATTTATTCTAAAAAATTCAAGCTACTTTTAGAATTTAATTAGTTTTTCATGTTCTTCGGTCACTCTACTCTTCAAAAATCCATTACGGACACACGCTTTCTATGGCAATTCCCTCCACCAGGCCCTCGTTACGTGAAGCCGCTCACCAGCACGTTTCTTCGAGAAACGTAGCGTTCCAGCCCAGTCATTGGTTAGTGATTGTTCTCTCCTTTGAGGAGAGGTTTCCAAAATTTGTCTGACCACAATGTGAATTGGGTCGGATCTTAAAAGTACCTCAAACTTGGGTAATTAAACCAAAGCTGATGGTGTGCTGCGTGACAACTAGCTAGGCGAACCCTTATCGCAGTCCGGCGCCGCGGTGGATGGTTGGAACCCGTCTCAGTGCAACCAAGCGGCTTGCACTAAAGCTTCTACTCAGCCGCGGTATTCATCGCCTTCCTCGAGGGGGAATGCCACTCCGGAGGGAGTACTCGAATATGTACAGCAAGCACCGCACGAGAAAATAATTTCTTTTCGAAATTCTTTCCTCTCGGTCGCGCCATTAAATTCCTTCTGTTTCTGAGTAGACGTATAGATTCCCGTAGCAGTGCGAGCTGTGAAACGAAGGCACGGACTGGGACTATGGTTTTTGTAGAGGAGTGTGAAGGTGGTGGAAGGACGGCGTCCAGACGGCGAATGCGCAGCAAGATCCTCGTCCTGGCAGCCGTCCTGTCGTCCCTCGACCCGCTGCTGCTCGCAGTCGCGGGCTGGACGAAGGCTAGGATGAGTAGGAGGTCCCGGCTTGCTTCCCTGACAAGATCCAGCGACGTGCAAGGCAAGGATCACCTGTTCGCCACTCGCCATGTGTGCGACTAGCGCAGCACACACGTTCGCTTACGACCATACCACGTTGAAAGCACGCCATCCCGTCCGATCTGGCAAGTTAAGCAACGTTGGGCCTGGTTAGTACTTGGATCGGAGACGGCTTGGGAATCCCAGGTGTCGTAAGCTTTTGCGTATTTCAAAAAAAAAATCATCGATCATTGGGAAGCTTTTTCCACTTGCCAAAAAAAGAAAACATTTTATATTATTTGATCTTTGCGGAGCGTTTCTTCAACGATTCCTGACGTTCGATTCAATTTATTCTAAAAAATTCAAGCTACTTTTAAAATTTAATTAGTTTTTCATGTTCTTCGGTCACTCTACTCTTCAAAAATCCATTACGGACACACGCTTTCTATGGCAATTCCCTCCACCAGGCCCTCGTTACGTGAAGCCGCTCACCAGCACGTTTCTTCGAGAAACGTAGCGTTCCAGCCCAGTCATTGGTTAGTGATTGTTCTCTCCTTTGAGGAGAGGTTTCCAAAATTTGTCTGACCACAATGTGAATTGGGTCGGATCTTAAAAGTACCTCAAACTTGGGTAATTAAACCAAAGCTGATGGTGTGCTGCGTGACAACTAGCTAGGCGAACCCTTATCGCAGTCCGGCGCCGCGGTGGATGGTTGGAACCCGTCTCAGTGCAACCAAGCGGCTTGCACTAGAGCTTCTACTCAGCCGCAGTATTCATCGCCTTCCTCGAGGGGGAATGCCACTCCGGAGGGAGTACTCGAATATGTACAGCAAGCACAGCACGAGAAAATAATTTTCTTTTCGAAATTCTTTCCTCTCGGTCGCGCCATTAAATTCCTTCTGTTTCTGAGTAGACGTATAGATTCCCGTAGCAGTGCGAGCTGTGAAACGAAGGCACGGACTGGGACTATGGATTTTGTAGAGGAGTGTGAAGGTGGTGGAAGGACGGCGTCCAGACGGCGAATGCGCAGCAAGATCCTCGTCCTGGCAGCCGTCCTGTCGTCCCTCGACCCGCTGCTGCTCGCAGTCGCGGGCTGGACGAAGGCTAGGATGAGTAGGAGGTCCCGGCTTGCTTCCCTGACAAGATCCAGCGACGTGCAAGGCAAGGATCACCTGTTCGCCACTCGCCATGTGTGCGACTAGCGCAGCACACACGTTCGCTTACGGCCATACCACGTTGAAAGCACGCCATCCCGTCCGATCTGGCAAGTTAAGCAACGTTGGGCCTGGTTAGTACTTGGATCGGAGACGGCTTGGGAATCCCAGGTGTCGTAAGCTTTTGCGTATTTCAAAAAAAAATCATTGATCATTGGGAAGCTTTTTCCTCTTGCCAAAAAAAGAAAACATTTTATATTATTTGATCTTTGCGGAGCGTTTCTTCAACGATTCCTAACGTTCGATTCAATTTATTCTAAAAAATTCAAGCTACTTTTAAAATTTAATTAGTTTTTCATGTTCTTCGGTCACTCTACTCTTCAAAAATCCATTACGGACACACGCTTTCTATGGCAATTCCCTCCACCAGGCCCTCGTTACGTGAAGCCGCTCACCAGCACGTTTCTTCGAGAAACGTAGCGTTCCAGCCCAGTCATTGGTTAGTGATTGTTCTCTCCTTTGAGGAGAGGTTTCCAAAATTTGTCTGACCACAATGTGAATTGGGTCGGATCTTAAAAGTACCTCAAACTTGGGTAATTAAACCAAAGCTGATGGTGTGCTGCATGACAACTAGCTAGGCGAACCCTTATCGCAGTCCGGCGCCGCGGTGGATGGTTGGAACCCGTCTCAGTGCAACCAAGCGGCTTGCACTAAAGCTTCTACTCAGCCGCGGTATTCATCGCCTTCCTCGAGGGGGAATGCCACTCCGGAGGGAGTACTCGAATATGTACAGCAAGCACCGCACGAGAAAATAATTTTCTTTTCGAAATTCTTTCCTCTCGGTCGCGCCATTAAATTCTTCTGTTTCAGAGTAGACGTATAGATTCCCGTAGCAGTGCGAGCTGTGAAACGAAGGCACGGACTGGGACTATGGATTTTGTAGAGGAGTGTGAAGGTGGTGGAAGGACGGCGTCCAGACGGCGAATGCGCAGCAAGATCCTCGTCCTGGCAGCCGTCCTGTCGTCCCTCGACCCGCTGCTGCTCGCAGTCGCGGGCTGGACGAAGGCTAGGATGAGTAGGAGGTCCCGGCTTGCTTCCCTGACAAGATCCAGCGACGTGCAAGGCAAGGATCACCTGTTCGCCACTCGCCATGTGTGCGACTAGCGCAGCACACACGTTCGCTTACGACCATACCACGTTGAAAGCACGCCATCCCGTCCGATCTGGCAAGTTAAGCAACGTTGGGCCTGGTTAGTACTTGGATCGGAGACGGCTTGGGAATCCCAGGTGTCGTAAGCTTTTGCGTATTTCAAAAAAAATCATTGATCATTGGGAAGCTTTTTCCTCTTGCCAAAAAAAGAAAACATTTTATATTATTTGATCTTTGCGGAGCGTTTCTTCAACGATTCCTAACGTTCGATTCAATTTATTCTAAAAAATTCAAGCTACTTTTAAAATTTAATTAGTTTTTCATGTTCTTCGGTCACTCTACTCTTCAAAAATCCATTACGGACACACGCTTTCTATGGCAATTCCCTCCACCAGGCCCTCGTTACGTGAAGCCGCTCACCAGCACGTTTCTTCGAGAAACGTAGCGTTCCAGCCCAGTCATTGGTTAGTGATTGTTCTCTCCTTTGAGGAGAGGTTTCCAAAATTTGTCTGACCACAATGTGAATTGGGTCGGATCTTAAAAGTACCTCAAACTTGGGTAATTAAACCAAAGCTGATGGTGTGCTGCGTGACAACTAGCTAGGCGAACCCTTATCGCAGTCCGGCGCCGCGGTGGATGGTTGGAACCCGTCTCAGTGCAACCAAGCGGCTTGCACTAAAGCTTCTACTCAGCCGCGGTATTCATCGCCTTCCTCGAGGGGGAATGCCACTCCGGAGGGAGTACTCGAATATGTACAGCAAGCACCGCACGAGAAAATAATTTTCTTTTCGAAATTCTTTCCTCTCGGTCGCGCCATTAAATTCCTTCTGTTTCTGAGTAGACGTATAGATTCCCGTAGCAGTGCGAGCTGTGAAACGAAGGCACGGACTGGGACTATGGATTTTGTAGAGGAGTGTGAAGGTGGTGGAAGGACGGCGTCCAGACGGCGAATGCGCAGCAAGATCCTCGTCCTGGCAGCCGTCCTGTCGTCCCTCGACCCGCTGCTGCTCGCAGTCGCGGGCTGGACGAAGGCTAGGATGAGTAGGAGGTCCCGGCTTGCTTCCCTGACAAGATCCAGCGACGTGCAAGGCAAGGATCACCTGTTCGCCACTCGCCATGTGTGCGACTAGCGCAGCACACACGTTCGCTTACGGCCATACCACATTGAAAGCACGCCATCCCGTCCGATCTGGCAAGTTAAGCAACGTTGGGCCTGGTTAGTACTTGGATCGGAGACGGCTTGGGAATCCCAGGTGTCGTAAGCTTTTGCGTATTTCAAAAAAAAAAATCATTGATCATTGGGAAGCTTTTTCCTCTTGCCAAAAAAAGAAAACATTTTATATTATTTGATCTTTGCGGAGCGTTTCTTCAACGATTCCTAACGTTCGATTCAATTTATTCTAAAAAATTCAAGCTACTTTTAAAATTTAATTAGTTTTTCATGTTCTTCGGTCACTCTACTCTTCAAAAATCCATTACGGACACACGCTTTCTATGGCAATTCCCTCCACCAGGCCCTCGTTACGTGAAGCCGCTCACCAGCACGTTTCTTCGAGAAACGTAGCGTTCCAGCCCAGTCATTGGTTAGTGATTGTTCTCTCCTTTGAGGAGAGGTTTCCAAAATTTGTCTGACCACAATGTGAATTGGGTCGGATCTTAAAAGTACCTCAAACTTGGGTAATTAAACCAAAGCTGATGGTGTGCTGCGTGACAACTAGCTAGGCGAACCCTTATCGCAGTCCGGCGCCGCGGTGGATGGTTGGAACCCGTCTCAGTGCAACCAAGCGGCTTGCACTAGTGCTTCTACTCAGCCGCGGTATTCATCGCCTTCCTCGAGGGGGAATGCCACTCCGGAGGGAGTACTCGAATATGTACAGCAAGCACCGCACGAGAAAATAATTTTCTTTTCGAAATTCTTTCCTCTCGGTCGCGCCATTAAATTCCTTCTGTTTCTGAGTAGACGTATAGATTCCCGTAGCAGTGCGAGCTGTGAAACGAAGGCACGGACTGGGACTATGGATTTTGTAGAGGAGTGTGAAGGTGGTGGAAGGACGGCGTCCAGACGGCGAATGCGCAGCAAGATCCTCGTCCTGGCAGCCGTCCTGTCGTCCCTCGACCCGCTGCTGCTCGCAGTCGCGGGCTGGACGAAGGCTAGGATGAGTAGGAGGTCCCGGCTTGCTTCCCTGACAAGATCCAGCGACGTGCAAGGCAAGGATCACCTGTTCGCCACTCGCCATGTGTGCGACTAGCGCAGCACACACGTTCGCTTACGGCCATACCACGTTGAAAGCACGCCATCCCGTCCGATCTGGCAAGTTAAGCAACGTTGGGCCTGGTTAGTACTTGGATCGGAGACGGCTTGGGAATCCCAGGTGTCGTAAGCTTTTGCGTATTTCAAAAAAAAATCATTGATCATTGGGAAGCTTTTTCCTCTTGCCAAAAAAAGAAAACATTTTATATTATTTGATCTTTGCGGAGCGTTTCTTCAACGATTCCTAACGTTCGATTCAATTTATTCTAAAAAATTCAAGCTACTTTTAAAATTTAATTAGTTTTTCATGTTCTTCGGTCTCTCTACTCTTCAAAAATCCATTACGGACACACGCTTTCTATGGCAATTCCCTCCACCAGGCCCTCGTTACGTGAAGCCGCTCACCAGCACGTTTCTTCGAGGAAACGTAGCGTTCCAGCCCAGTCATTGGTTAGTGATTGTTCTCTCCTTTGAGGAGAGGTTTCCAAAATTTGTCTGACCACAATGTGAATTGGGTCGGATCTTAAAAGTACCTCAAACTTGGGTAATTAAACCAAAGCTGATGGTGTGCTGCGTGACAACTAGCTAGGCGAACCCTTATCGCAGTCCGGCGCCGCGGTGGATGGTTGGAACCCGTCTCAGTGCAACCAAACGGCTTGCACTAAAGCTTCTACTCAGCCGCGGTATTCATCGCCTTCCTCGAGGGGGAATGCCACTCCGGAGGGAGTACTCGAATATGTACAGCAAGCACCGCACGAGAAAATAATTTTCTTTTCGAAATTCTTTCCTCTCGGTCGCGCCATTAAATTCCTTCTGTTTCTGAGTAGACGTATAGATTCCCGTAGCAGTGCGAGCTGTGAAACGAAGGCACGGACTGGGACTATGGATTTTGTAGAGGAGTGTGAAGGTGGTGGAAGGACGGCGTCCAGACGGCGAATGCGCAGCAAGATCCTCGTCCTGGCAGCCGTCCTGTCGTCCCTCGACCCGCTGCTGCTCGCAGTCGCGGGCTGGACGAAGGCTAGGATGAGTAGGAGGTCCCGGCTTGCTTCCCTGACAAGATCCAGCGACGTGCAAGGCAAGGATCACCTGTTCGCCACTCGCCATGTGTGCGACTAGCGCAGCACACACGTTCGCTTACGGCCATACCACGTTGAAAGCACGCCATCCCGTCCGATCTGGCAAGTTAAGCAACGTTGGGCCTGGTTAGTACTTGGATCGGAGACGGCTTGGGAATCCCAGGTGTCGTAAGCTTTTGCGTATTTCAAAAAAAAATCATTGATCATTGGGAAGCTTTTTCCTCTTGCCAAAAAAAGAAAACATTTTATATTATTTGATCTTTGCGGAGCGTTTCTTCAACGATTCCTAACGTTCGATTCAATTTATTCTAAAAAATTCAAGCTACTTTTAAAATTTAATTAGTTTTTCATGTTCTTCGGTCACTCTACTCTTCAAAAATCCATTACGGACACACGCTTTCTATGGCAATTCCCTCCACCAGGCCCTCGTTACGTGAAGCCGCTCACCAGCACGTTTCTTCGAGAAACGTAGCCTTCCAGCCCAGTCATTGGTTAGTGATTGTTCTCTCCTTTGAGGAGAGGTTTCCAAAATTTGTCTGACCACAATGTGAATTGGGTCGGATCTTAAAAGTACCTCAAACTTGGGTAATTAAACCAAAGCTGATGGTGTGCTGCGTGACAACTAGCTAGGCGAACCCTTATCGCAGTCCGGCGCCGCGGTGGATGGTTGGAACCCGTCTCAGTGCAACCAAGCGGCTTGCACTAAAGCTTCTACTCAGCCGCGGTATTCATCGCCTTCCTCGAGGGGGAATGCCACTCCGGAGGGAGTACTCGAATATGTACAGCAAGCACCGCACGAGAAAATAATTTTCTTTTCGAAATTCTTTCCTCTCGGTCGCGCCATTAAATTCCTTCTGTTTCTGAGTAGACGTATAGATTCCCGTAGCAGTGCGAGCTGTGAAACGAAGGCACGGACTGGGACTATGGATTTTGTAGAGGAGTGTGAAGGTGGTGGAAGGACGGCGTCCAGACGGCGAATGCGCAGCAAGATCCTCGTCCTGGCAGCCGTCCTGTCGTCCCTCGACCCGCTGCTGCTCGCAGTCGCGGGCTGGACGAAGGCTAGGATGAGTAGGAGGTCCCGGCTTGCTTCCCTGACAAGATCCAGCGACGTGCAAGGCAAGGATCACCTGTTCGCCACTCGCCATGTGTGCGACTAGCGCAGCACACACGTTCGCTTACGGCCATACCACGTTGAAAGCACGCCATCCCGTCCGATCTGGCAAGTTAAGCAACGTTGGGCCTGGTTAGTACTTGGATCGGAGACGGCTTGGGAATCCCAGGTGTCGTAAGCTTTTGCGTATTTCAAAAAAAAATCATTGATCATTGGGAAGCTTTTTCCTCTTGCCAAAAAAAGAAAACATTTTATATTATTTGATCTTTGCGGAGCGTTTCTTCAACGATTCCTAACGTTCGATTCAATTTATTCTAAAAAATTCAAGCTACTTTTAAAATTTAATTAGTTTTTCATGTTCTTCGGTCACTCTACTTTTCAAAAATCCATTACGGACACACGCTTTCTATGGCAATTCCCTCCACCAGGCCCTCGTTACGTGAAGCCGCTCACCAGCACGTTTCTTCGAGAAACGTAGCGTTCCAGCCCAGTCATTGGTTAGTGATTGTTCTCTCCTTTGAGGAGAGGTTTCCAAAATTTGTCTGACCACAATGTGAATTGGGTCGGATCTTAAAAGTACCTCAAACTTGGGTAATTAAACCAAAGCTGATGGTGTGCTGCGTGACAACTAGCTAGGCGAACCCTTATCGCAGTCCGGCGCCGCGGTGGATGGTTGGAACCCGTCTCAGTGCAACCAAGCGGCTTGCACTAAAACTTCTACTCAGCCGCGGTATTCATCGCCTTCCTCGAGGGGGAATGCCACTCCGGAGGGAGTACTCGAATATGTACAGCAAGCACCGCACGAGAAAATAATTTTCTTTTCGAAATTCTTTCCTCTCGGTCGCGCCATTAAATTCCTTCTGTTTCTGAGTAGACGTATAGATTCCCGTAGCAGTGCGAGCTGTGAAACGAAGGCACGGACTGGGACTATGGATTTTGTAGAGGAGTGTGAAGGTGGTGGAAGGACGGCGTCCAGACGGCGAATGCGCAGCAAGATCCTCGTCCTGGCAGCCGTCCTGTCGTCCCTCGACCCGCTGCTGCTCGCAGTCGCGGGCTGGACGAAGGCTAGGATGAGTAGGAGGTCCCGGCTTGCTTCCCTGACAAGATCCAGCGACGTGCAAGGCAAGGATCACCTGTTCGCCACTCGCCATGTGTGCGACTAGCGCAGCACACACGTTCGCTTACGGCCATACCACGTTGAAAGCACGCCATCCCGTCCGATCTGGCAAGTTAAGCAACGTTGGGCCTGGTTAGTACTTGGATCGGAGACGGCTTGGGAATCCCAGGTGTCGTAAGCTTTTGCGTATTTCAAAAAAAAATCATTGATCATTGGGAAGCTTTTTCCTCTTGCCAAAAAAAGAAAACATTTTATATTATTTGATCTTTGCGGAGCGTTTCTTCAACGATTCCTAACGTTCGATTCAATTTATTCTAAAAAATTCAAGCTACTTTTAGAATTTAATTAGTTTTTCATGTTCTTCGGTCACTCTACTCTTCAAAAATCCATTACGGACACACGCTTTCTATGGCAATTCCCTCCACCAGGCCCTCGTTACGTGAAGCCGCTCACCAGCACGTTTCTTCGAGAAACGTAGCGTTCCAGCCCAGTCATTGGTTAGTGATTGTTCTCTCCTTTGAGGAGAGGTTTCCAAAATTTGTCTGACCACAATGTGAATTGGGTCGGATCTTAAAAGTACCTCAAACTTGGGTAATTAAACCAAAGCTGATGGTGTGCTGCGTGACAACTAGCTAGGCGAACCCTTATCGCAGTCCGGCGCCGCGGTGGATGGTTGGAACCCGTCTCAGTGCAACCAAGCGGCTTGCACTAAAGCTTCTACTCAGCCGCGGTATTCATCGCCTTCCTCGAGGGGGAATGCCACTCCGGAGGGAGTACTCGAATATGTACAGCAAGCACCGCACGAGAAAATAATTTTCTTTTCGAAATTCTTTCCTCTCGGTCGCGCCATTAAATTCCTTCTGTTTCTGAGTAGACGTATAGATTCCCGTAGCAGTGCGAGCTGTGAAACGAAGGCACGGACTGGGACTATGGATTTTGTAGAGGAGTGTGAAGGTGGTGGAAGGACGGCGTCCAGACGGCGAATGCGCAGCAAGATCCTCGTCCTGGCAGCCGTCCTGTCGTCCCTCGACCCGCTGCTGCTCGCAGTCGCGGGCTGGACGAAGGCTAGGATGAGTAGGAGGTCCCGGCTTGCTTCCCTGACAAGATCCAGCGACGTGCAAGGCAAGGATCACCTGTTCGCCACTCGCCATGTGTGCGACTAGCGCAGCACACACGTTCGCTTACGACCATACCACGTTGAAAGCACGCCATCCCGTCCGATCTGGCAAGTTAAGCAACGTTGGGCCTGGTTAGTACTTGGATCGGAGACGGCTTGGGAATCCCAGGTGTCGTAAGCTTTTGCGTATTTCAAAAAAAAAATCATTGATCATTGGGAAGCTTTTTCCTCTTGCCAAAAAAAGAAAACATTTTATATTATTTGATCTTTGCGGAGCGTTTCTTCAACGATTCCTAACGTTCGATTCAATTTATTCTAAAAAATTCAAGCTACTTTTAAAATTTAATTAGTTTTTCATGTTCTTCGGTCACTCTACTCTTCAAAAATCCATTACGGACACACGCTTTCTATGGCAATTCCCTCCACCAGGCCCTCGTTACGTGAAGCCGCTCACCAGCACGTTTCTTCGAGAAACGTAGCGTTCCAGCCCAGTCATTGGTTAGTGATTGTTCTCTCCTTTGAGGAGAGGTTTCCAAAATTTGTCTGACCACAATGTGAATTGGGTCGGATCTTAAAAGTACCTCAAACTTGGGTAATTAAACCAAAGCTGATGGTGTGCTGCGTGACAACTAGCTAGGCGAACCCTTATCGCAGTCCGGCGCCGCGGTGGATGGTTGGAACCCGTCTCAGTGCAACCAAGCGGCTTGCACTAGAGCTTCTACTCAGCCGCGGTATTCATCGCCTTCCTCGAGGGGGAATGCCACTCCGGAGGGAGTACTCGAATATGTACAGCAAGCACCGCACGAGAAAATAATTTTCTTTTCGAAATTCTTTCCTCTCGGTCGCGCCATTAAATTCCTTCTGTTTCTGAGTAGACGTATAGATTCCCGTAGCAGTGCGAGCTGTGAAACGAAGGCACGGACTGGGACTATGGATTTTGTAGAGGAGTGTGAAGGTGGTGGAAGGACGGCGTCCAGACGGCGAATGCGCAGCAAGATCCTCGTCCTGGCAGCCGTCCTGTCGTCCCTCGACCCGCTGCTGCTCGCAGTCGCGGGCTGGACGAAGGCTAGGATGAGTAGGAGGTCCCGGCTTGCTTCCCTGACAAGATCCAGCGACGTGCAAGGCAAGGATCACCTGTTCGCCACTCGCCATGTGTGCGACTAGCGCAGCACACACGTTCGCTTACGGCCATACCACGTTGAAAGCACGCCATCCCGTCCGATCTGGCAAGTTAAGCAACGTTGGGCCTGGTTAGTACTTGGATCGGAGACGGCTTGGGAATCCCAGGTGTCGTAAGCTTTTGCGTATTTCAAAAAAAAATCATTGATCATTGGGAAGCTTTTTCCTCTTGCCAAAAAAAGAAAACATTTTATATTATTTGATCTTTGCGGAGCGTTTCTTCAACGATTCCTAACGTTCGATTCAATTTATTCTAAAAAATTCAAGCTACTTTTAAAATTTAATTAGTTTTTCATGTTCTTCGGTCACTCTACTCTTCAAAAATCCATTACGGACACACGCTTTCTATGGCAATTCCCTCCACCAGGCCCTCGTTACGTGAAGCCGCTCACCAGCACG
Source organism: Heligmosomoides polygyrus bakeri (assembly GCA_947359475.1). Classification (NCBI taxonomy): domain Eukaryota; kingdom Metazoa; phylum Nematoda; class Chromadorea; order Rhabditida; family Heligmosomidae; genus Heligmosomoides; species Heligmosomoides polygyrus. Next base: position 84,554,763 of record OX375866.1, on the reverse strand, counting down.
TTTCTTCGAGAAACGTAGCGTTCCAGCCCAGTCATTGGTTAGTGATTGTTCTCTCCTTTGAGGAGAGGTTTCCAAAATTTGTCTGACCACAATGTGAATTGGGTCGGATCTTAAAAGTACCTCAAACTTGGGTAATTAAACCAAAGCTGATGGTGTGCTGCATGACAACTAGCTAGGCGAACCCTTATCGCAGTCCGGCGCCGCGGTGGATGGTTGGAACCCGTCTCAGTGCAACCAAGCGGCTTGCACTAAAGCTTCTACTCAGCCGCGGTATTCATCGCCTTCCTCGAGGGGGAATGCCACTCCGGAGGGAGTACTCGAATATGTACAGCAAGCACCGCACGAGAAAATAATTTTCTTTTCGAAATTCTTTCCTCCCGGTCGCGCCATTAAATTCCTTCTGTTTCTGAGTAGACGTATAGATTCCCGTAGCAGTGCGAGCTGTGAAACGAAGGCACGGACTGGGACTATGGATTTTGTAGAGGAGTGTGAAGGTGGTGGAAGGACGGCGTCCAGACGGCGCAGCCGTCCTGTCGTCCCTCGACCCGCTGCTGCTCGCAGTCGCGGGCTGGACGAAGGCTAGGATGAGTAGGAGGTCCCGGCTTGCTTCCCTGACAAGATCCAGCGACGTGCAAGGCAAGGATCACCTGTTCGCCACTCGCCATGTGTGCGACTAGCGCAGCACACACGTTCGCTTACGACCATACCACGTTGAAAGCACGCCATCCCGTCCGATCTGGCAAGTTAAGCAACGTTGGGCCTGGTTAGTACTTGGATCGGAGACGGCTTGGGAATCCCAGGTGTCGTAAGCTTTTGCGTATTTCAAAAAAAAATCATTGATCATTGGGAAGCTTTTTCCTCTTGCCAAAAAAAGAAAACATTTTATATTATTTGATCTTTGCGGAGCGTTTCTTCAACGATTCCTAACGTTCGATTCAATTTATTCTAAAAAATTCAAGCTACTTTTAAAATTTAATTAGTTTTTCATGTTCTTCGGTCACTCTACTCTTCAAAAATCCATTACGGACACACGCTTTCTATGGCAATTCCCTCCACCAGGCCCTCGTTACGTGAAGCCGCTCACCAGCACGTTTCTTCGAGAAACGTAGCGTTCCAGCCCAGTCATTGGTTAGTGATTGTTCTCTCCTTTGAGGAGAGGTTTCCAAAATTTGTCTGACCACAATGTGAATTGGGTCGGATCTTAAAAGTACCTCAAACTTGGGTAATTAAACCAAAACTGATGGTGTGCTGCGTGACAACTAGCTAGGCGAACCCTTATCGCAGTCCGGCGCCGCGGTGGATGGTTGGAACCCGTCTCAGTGCAACCAAGCGGCTTGCACTAAAGCTTCTACTCAGCCGCGGTATTCATCGCCTTCCTCGAGGGGGAATGCCACTCCGGAGGGAGTACTCGAATATGTACAGCAAGCACCGCACGAGAAAATAATTTTCTTTTCGAAATTCTTTCCTCTCGGTCGCGCCATTAAATTCCTTCTGTTTCTGAGTAGACGTATAGATTCCCGTAGCAGTGCGAGCTGTGAAACGAAGGCACGGACTGGGACTATGGATTTTGTAGAGGAGTGTGAAGGTGGTGGAAGGACGGCGTCCAGACGGCGAATGCGCAGCAAGATCCTCGTCCTGGCAGCCGTCCTGTCGTCCCTCGACCCGCTGCTGCTCGCAGTCGCGGGCTGGACGAAGGCTAGGATGAGTAGGAGGTCCCGGCTTGCTTCCCTGACAAGATCCAGCGACGTGCAAGGCAAGGATCACCTGTTCGCCACTCGCCATGTGTGCGACTAGCGCAGCACACACGTTCGCTTACGGCCATACCACGTTGAAAGCACGCCATCCCGTCCGATCTGGCAAGTTAAGCAACGTTGGGCCTGGTTAGTACTTGGATCGGAGACGGCTTGGGAATCCCAGGTGTCGTAAGCTTTTGCGTATTTCAAAAAAAAATCATTGATCATTGGGAAGCTTTTTCCTCTTGCCAAAAAAAGAAAACATTTTATATTATTTGATCTTTGCGGAGCGTTTCTTCAACGATTCCTAACGTTCGATTCAATTTATTCTAAAAAATTCAAGCTACTTTTAAAATTTAATTAGTTTTTCATGTTCTTCGGTCACTCTACTCTTCAAAAATCCATTACGGACACACGCTTTCTATGGCAATTCCCTCCACCAGGCCCTCGTTACGTGAAGCCGCTCACCAGCACGTTTCTTCGAGAAACGTAGCGTTCCAGCCCAGTCATTGGTTAGTGATTGTTCTCTCCTTTGAGGAGAGGTTTCCAAAATTTGTCTGACCACAATGTGAATTGGGTCGGATCTTAAAAGTACCTCAAACTTGGGTAATTAAACCAAAGCTGATGGTGTGCTGCGTGACAACTAGCTAGGCGAACCCTTATCGCAGTCCGGCGCCGCGGTGGATGGTTGGAACCCGTCTCAGTGCAACCAAGCGGCTTGCACTAAAGCTTCTACTCAGCCGCGGTATTCATCGCCTTCCTCGAGGGGGAATGCCACTCCGGAGGGAGTACTCGAATATGTACAGCAAGCACCGCACGAGAAAATAATTTTCTTTTCGAAATTCTTTCCTCTCGGTCGCGCCATTAAATTCCTTCTGTTTCTGAGTAGACGTATAGATTCCCGTAGCAGTGCGAGCTGTGAAACGAAGGCACGGACTGGGACTATGGATTTTGTAGAGGAGTGTGAAGGTGGTGGAAGGACGGCGTCCAGACGGCGAATGCGCAGCAAGATCCTCGTCCTGGCAGCCGTCCTGTCGTCCCTCGACCCGCTGCTGCTCGCAGTCGCGGGCTGGACGAAGGCTAGGATGAGTAGGAGGTCCCGGCTTGCTTCCCTGACAAGATCCAGCGACGTGCAAGGCAAGGATCACCTGTTCGCCACTCGCCATGTGTGCGACTAGCGCAGCACACACGTTCGCTTACGGCCATACCACGTTGAAAGCACGCCATCCCGTCCGATCTGGCAAGTTAAGCAACGTTGGGCCTGGTTAGTACTTGGATCGGAGACGGCTTGGGAATCCCAGGTGTCGTAAGCTTTTGCGTATTTCAAAAAAAATCATTGATCATTGGGAAGCTTTTTCCTCTTGCCAAAAAAAGAAAACATTTTATATTATTTGATCTTTGCGGAGCGTTTCTTCAACGATTCCTAACGTTCGATTCAATTTATTCTAAAAAATTCAAGCTACTTTTAAAATTTAATTAGTTTTTCATGTTCTTCGGTCACTCTACTCTTCAAAAATCCATTACGGACACACGCTTTCTATGGCAATTCCCTCCACCAGGCCCTCGTTACGTGAAGCCGCTCACCAGCACGTTTCTTCGAGAAACGTAGCGTTCCAGCCCAGTCATTGGTTAGTGATTGTTCTCTCCTTTGAGGAGAGGTTTCCAAAATTTGTCTGACCACAATGTGAATTGGGTCGGATCTTAAAAGTACCTCAAACTTGGGTAATTAAACCAAAGCTGATGGTGTGCTGCGTGACAACTAGCTAGGCGAACCCTTATCGCAGTCCGGCGCCGCGGTGGATGGTTGGAACCCGTCTCAGTGCAACCAAGCGGCTTGCACTAAAGCTTCTACTCAGCCGCGGTATTCATCGCCTTCCTCGAGGGGGAATGCCACTCCGGAGGGAGTACTCGAATATGTACAGCAAGCACCGCACGAGAAAATAATTTTCTTTTCGAAATTCTTTCCTCTCGGTCGCGCCATTAAATTCCTTCTGTTTCTGAGTAGACGTATAGATTCCCGTAGCAGTGCGAGCTGTGAAACGAAGGCACGGACTGGGACTATGGATTTTGTAGAGGAGTGTGAAGGTGGTGGAAGGACGGCGTCCAGACGGCGAATGCGCAGCAAGATCCTCGTCCTGGCAGCCGTCCTGTCGTCCCTCGACCCGCTGCTGCTCGCAGTCGCGGGCTGGACGAAGGCTAGGATGAGTAGGAGGTCCCGGCTTGCTTCCCTGACAAGATCCAGCGACGTGCAAGGCAAGGATCACCTGTTCGCCACTCGCCATGTGTGCGACTAGCGCAGCACACACGTTCGCTTACGGCCATACCACGTTGAAAGCACGCCATCCCGTCCGATCTGGCAAGTTAAGCAACGTTGGGCCTGGTTAGTACTTGGATCGGAGACGGCTTGGGAATCCCAGGTGTCGTAAGCTTTTGCGTATTTCAAAAAAAATCATTGATCATTGGGAAGCTTTTTCCTCTTGCCAAAAAAAGAAAACATTTTATATTATTTGATCTTTGCGGAGCGTTTCTTCAACGATTCCTAACGTTCGATTCAATTTATTCTAAAAAATTCAAGCTACTTTTAAAATTTAATTAGTTTTTCATGTTCTTCGGTCACTCTACTCTTCAAAAATCCATTACGGACACACGCTTTCTATGGCAATTCCCTCCACCAGGCCCTCGTTACGTGAAGCCGCTCACCAGCACGTTTCTTCGAGAAACGTAGCGTTCCAGCCCAGTCATTGGTTAGTGATTGTTCTCTCCTTTGAGGAGAGGTTTCCAAAATTTGTCTGACCACAATGTGAATTGGGTCGGATCTTAAAAGTACCTCAAACTTGGGTAATTAAACCAAAGCTGATGGTGTGCTGCGTGACAACTAGCTAGGCGAACCCTTATCGCAGTCCGGCGCCGCGGTGGATGGTTGGAACCCGTCTCAGTGCAACCAAGCGGCTTGCACTAAAGCTTCTACTCAGCCGCGGTATTCATCGCCTTCCTCGAGGGGGAATGCCACTCCGGAGGGAGTACTCGAATATGTACAGCAAGCACCGCACGAGAAAATAATTTTCTTTTCGAAATTCTTTCCTCTCGGTCGCGCCATTAAATTCCTTCTGTTTCTGAGTAGACGTATAGATTCCCGTAGCAGTGCGAGCTGTGAAACGAAGGCACGGACTGGGACTATGGATTTTGTAGAGGAGTGTGAAGGTGGTGGAAGGACGGCGTCCAGACGGCGAATGCGCAGCAAGATCCTCGTCCTGGCAGCCGTCCTGTCGTCCCTCGACCCGCTGCTGCTCGCAGTCGCGGGCTGGACGAAGGCTAGGATGAGTAGGAGGTCCCGGCTTGCTTCCCTGACAAGATCCAGCGACGTGCAAGGCAAGGATCACCTGTTCGCCACTCGCCATGTGTGCGACTAGCGCAGCACACACGTTCGCTTACGGCCATACCACGTTGAAAGCACGCCATCCCGTCCGATCTGGCAAGTTAAGCAACGTTGGGCCTGGTTAGTACTTGGATCGGAGACGGCTTGGGAATCCCAGGTGTCGTAAGCTTTTGCGTATTTCAAAAAAAAATCATTGATCATTGGGAAGCTTTTTCCTCTTGCCAAAAAAAGAAAACATTTTATATTATTTGATCTTTGCGGAGCGTTTCTTCAACGATTCCTAACGTTCGATTCAATTTATTCTAAAAAATTCAAGCTACTTTTAAAATTTAATTAGTTTTTCATGTTCTTCGGTCACTCTACTCTTCAAAAATCCATTACGGACACACGCTTTCTATGGCAATTCCCTCCACCAGGCCCTCGTTACGTGAAGCCGCTCACCAGCACGTTTCTTCGAGAAACGTAGCGTTCCAGCCCAGTCATTGGTTAGTGATTGTTCTCTCCTTTGAGGAGAGGTTTCCAAAATTTGTCTGACCACAATGTGAATTGGGTCGGATCTTAAAAGTACCTCAAACTTGGGTAATTAAACCAAAGCTGATGGTGTGCTGCGTGACAACTAGCTAGGCGAACCCTTATCGCAGTCCGGCGCCGCGGTGGATGGTTGGAACCCGTCTCAGTGCAACCAAGCGGCTTGCACTAAAGCTTCTACTCAGCCGCGGTATTCATCGCCTTCCTCGAGGGGGAATGCCACTCCGGAGGGAGTACTCGAATATGTACAGCAAGCACCGCACGAGAAAATAATTTTCTTTTCGAAATTCTTTCCTCTCGGTCGCGCCATTAAATTCCTTCTGTTTCTGAGTAGACGTATAGATTCCCGTAGCAGTGCGAGCTGTGAAACGAAGGCACGGACTGGGACTATGGATTTTGTAGAGGAGTGTGAAGGTGGTGGAAGGACGGCGTCCAGACGGCGAATGCGCAGCAAGATCCTCGTCCTGGCAGCCGTCCTGTCGTCCCTCGACCCGCTGCTGCTCGCAGTCGCGGGCTGGACGAAGGCTAGGATGAGTAGGAGGTCCCGGCTTGCTTCCCTGACAAGATCCAGCGACGTGCAAGGCAAGGATCACCTGTTCGCCACTCGCCATGTGTGCGACTAGCGCAGCACACACGTTCGCTTACGACCATACCACGTTGAAAGCACGCCATCCCGTCCGATCTGGCAAGTTAAGCAACGTTGGGCCTGGTTAGTACTTGGATCGGAGACGGCTTGGGAATCCCAGGTGTCGTAAGCTTTTGCGTATTTCAAAAAAAAATCATTGATCATTGGGAAGCTTTTTCCTCTTGCCAAAAAAAGAAAACATTTTATATTATTTGATCTTTGCGGAGCGTTTCTTCAACGATTCCTAACGTTCGATTCAATTTATTCTAAAAAATTCAAGCTACTTTTAAAATTTAATTAGTTTTTCATGTTCTTCGGTCACTCTACTCTTCAAAAATCCATTACGGACACACGCTTTCTATGGATTCCCTCCACCAGGCCCTCGTTACGTGAAGCCGCTCACCAGCACGTTTCTTCGAGAAACGTAGCGTTCCAGCCCAGTCATTGGTTAGTGATTGTTCTCTCCTTTGAGGAGAGGTTTCCAAAATTTGTCTGACCACAATGTGAATTGGGTCGGATCTTAAAAGTACCTCAAACTTGGGTAATTAAACCAAAGCTGATGGTGTGCTGCGTGACAACTAGCTAGGCGAACCCTTATCGCAGTCCGGCGCCGCGGTGGATGGTTGGAACCCGTCTCAGTGCAACCAAGCGGCTTGCACTAAAGCTTCTACTCAGCCGCGGTATTCATCGCCTTCCTCGAGGGGGAATGCCACTCCGGAGGGAGTACTCGAATATGTACAGCAAGCACCGCACGAGAAAATAATTTTCTTTTCGAAATTCTTTCCTCTCGGTCGCGCCATTAAATTCCTTCTGTTTCTGAGTAGACGTATAGATTCCCGTAGCAGTGCGAGCTGTGAAACGAAGGCACGGACTGGGACTATGGATTTTGTAGAGGAGTGTGAAGGTGGTGGAAGGACGGCGTCCAGACGGCGAATGCGCAGCAAGATCCTCGTCCTGGCAGCCGTCCTGTCGTCCCTCGACCCGCTGCTGCTCGCAATCGCGGGCTGGACGAAGGCTAGGATGAGTAGGAGGTCCCGGCTTGCTTCCCTGACAAGATCCAGCGACGTGCAAGGCAAGGATCACCTGTTCGCCACTCGCCATGTGTGCGACTAGCGCAGCACACACGTTCGCTTACGGCCATACCACGTTGAAAGCACGCCATCCCGTCCGATCTGGCAAGTTAAGCAACGTTGGGCCTGGTTAGTACTTGGATCGGAGACGGCTTGGGAATCCCAGGTGTCGTAAGCTTTTGCGTATTTCAAAAAAAAATCATTGATCATTGGGAAGCTTTTTCCTCTTGCCAAAAAAAGAAAACATTTATATTATTTGATCTTTGCGGAGCGTTTCTTCAACGATTCCTAACGTTCGATTCAATTTATTCTAAAAAATTCAAGCTACTTTTAAAATTTAATTAGTTTTTCATGTTCTTCGGTCACTCTACTCTTCAAAAATCCATTACGGACACACGCTTTCTATGGCAATTCCCTCCACCAGGCCCTCGTTACGTGAAGCCGCTCACCAGCACGTTTCTTCGAGAAACGTAGCGTTCCAGCCCAGTCATTGGTTAGTGATTGTTCTCTCCTTTGAGGAGAGGTTTCCAAAATTTGTCTGACCACAATGTGAATTGGGTCGGATCTTAAAAGTACCTCAAACTTGGGTAATTAAACCAAAGCTGATGGTGTGCTGCGTGACAACTAGCTAGGCGAACCCTTATCGCAGTCCGGCGCCGCGGTGGATGGTTGGAACCCGTCTCAGTGCAACCAAGCGGCTTGCACTAAAGCTTCTACTCAGCCGCGGTATTCATCGCCTTCCTCGAGGGGGAATGCCACTCCGGAGGGAGTACTCGAATATGTACAGCAAGCACCGCACGAGAAAATAATTTTCTTTTCGAAATTCTTTCCTCTCGGTCGCGCCATTAAATTCCTTCTGTTTCTGAGTAGACGTATAGATTCCCGTAGCAGTGCGAGCTGTGAAACGAAGGCACGGACTGGGACTATGGATTTTGTAGAGGAGTGTGAAGGTGGTGGAAGGACGGCGTCCAGACGGCGAATGCGCAGCAAGATCCTCGTCCTGGCAGCCGTCCTGTCGTCCCTCGACCCGCTGCTGCTCGCAGTCGCGGGCTGGACGAAGGCTAGGATGAGTAGGAGGTCCCGGCTTGCTTCCTTGACAAGATCCAGCGACGTGCAAGGCAAGGATCACCTGTTCGCCACTCGCCATGTGTGCGACTAGCGCAGCACACACGTTCGCTTACGGCCATACCACGTTGAAAGCACGCCATCCCGTCCGATCTGGCAAGTTAAGCAACATTGGGCCTGGTTAGTACTTGGATCGGAGACGGCTTGGGAATCCCAGGTGTCGTAAGCTTTTGCGTATTTCAAAAAAAAATCATTGAT
>OX375866.1:84464482-84545908 GCA_947359475.1 Heligmosomoides polygyrus bakeri | reverse complement strand
CTCTTGCCAAAAAAAGAAAACATTTTATATTATTTGATCTTTGCGGAGCGTTTCTTCAACGATTCCTAACGTTCGATTCAATTTATTCTAAAAAATTCAAGCTACTTTTAAAATTTAATTAGTTTTTCATGTTCTTCGGTCACTCTACTCTTCAAAAGTCCATTACGGACACACGCTTTCTATGGCAATTCCCTCCACCAGGCCCTCGTTACGTGAAGCCGCTCACCAGCACGTTTCTTCGAGAAACGTAGCGTTCCAGCCCAGTCATTGGTTAGTGATTGTTCTCTCCTTTGAGGAGAGGTTTCCAAAATTTGTCTGACCACAATGTGAATTGGGTCGGATCTTAAAAGTACCTCAAACTTGGGTAATTAAACCAAAGCTGATGGTGTGCTGCGTGACAACTAGCTAGGCGAACCCTTATCGCAGTCCGGCGCCGCGGTGGATGGTTGGAACCCGTCTCAGTGCAACCAAGCGGCTTGCACTAAAGCTTCTACTCAGCCGCGGTATTCATCGCCTTCCTCGAGGGGGAATGCCACTCCGGAGGGAGTACTCGAATATGTACAGCAAGCACCGCACGAGAAAATAATTTTCTTTTCGAAATTCTTTCCTCTCGGTCGCGCCATTAAATTCCTTCTGTTTCTGAGTAGACGTATAGATTCCCGTAGCAGTGCGAGCTGTGAAACGAAGGCACGGACTGGGACTATGGATTTTGTAGAGGAGTGTGAAGGTGGTGGAAGGACGGCGTCCAGACGGCGAATGCGCAGCAAGATCCTCGTCCTGGCAGCCGTCCTGTCGTCCCTCGACCCGCTGCTGCTCGCAGTCGCGGGCTGGACGAAGGCTAGGATGAGTAGGAGGTCCCGGCTTGCTTCCCTGACAAGATCCAGCGACGTGCAAGGCAAGGATCACCTGTTCGCCACTCGCCATGTGTGCGACTAGCGCAGCACACACGTTCGCTTACGGCCATACCACGTTGAAAGCACGCCATCCCGTCCGATCTGGCAAGTTAAGCAACGTTGGGCCTGGTTAGTACTTGGATCGGAGACGGCTTGGGAATCCCAGGTGTCGTAAGCTTTTGCGTATTTCAAAAAAAAATCATTGATCATTGGGAAGCTTTTTCCTCTTGCCAAAAAAAGAAAACATTTTATATTATTTGATCTTTGCGGAGCGTTTCTTCAACGATTCCTAACGTTCGATTCAATTTATTCTAAAAAATTCAAGCTACTTTTAAAATTTAATTAGTTTTTCATGTTCTTCGGTCACTCTACTCTTCAAAAGTCCATTACGGACACACGCTTTCTATGGCAATTCCCTCCACCAGGCCCTCGTTACGTGAAGCCGCTCACCAGCACGTTTCTTCGAGAAACGTAGCGTTCCAGCCCAGTCATTGGTTAGTGATTGTTCTCTCCTTTGAGGAGAGGTTTCCAAAATTTGTCTGACCACAATGTGAATTGGGTCGGATCTTAAAAGTACCTCAAACTTGGGTAATTAAACCAAAGCTGATGGTGTGCTGCGTGACAACTAGCTAGGCGAACCCTTATCGCAGTCCGGCGCCGCGGTGGATGGTTGGAACCCGTCTCAGTGCAACCAAGCGGCTTGCACTAAAGCTTCTACTCAGCCGCGGTATTCATCGCCTTCCTCGAGGGGGAATGCCACTCCGGAGGGAGTACTCGAATATGTACAGCAAGCACCGCACGAGAAAATAATTTTCTTTTCGAAATTCTTTCCTCTCGGTCGCGCCATTAAATTCCTTCTGTTTCTGAGTAGACGTATAGATTCCCGTAGCAGTGCGAGCTGTGAAACGAAGGCACGGACTGGGACTATGGATTTTGTAGAGGAGTGTGAAGGTGGTGGAAGGACGGCGTCCAGACGGCGAATGCGCAGCAAGATCCTCGTCCTGGCAGCCGTCCTGTCGTCCCTCGACCCGCTGCTGCTCGCAGTCGCGGGCTGGACGAAGGCTAGGATGAGTAGGAGGTCCCGGCTTGCTTCCCTGACAAGATCCAGCGACGTGCAAGGCAAGGATCACCTGTTCGCCACTCGCCATGTGTGCGACTAGCGCAGCACACACGTTCGCTTACGGCCATACCACGTTGAAAGCACGCCATCCCGTCCGATCTGGCAAGTTAAGCAACGTTGGGCCTGGTTAGTACTTGGATCGGAGACGGCTTGGGAATCCCAGGTGTCGTAAGCTTTTGCGTATTTCAAAAAAAAATCATTGATCATTGGGAAGCTTTTTCCTCTTGCCAAAAAAAGAAAACATTTTATATTATTTGATCTTTGCGGAGCGTTTCTTCAACGATTCCTAACGTTCGATTCAATTTATTCTAAAAAATTCAAGCTACTTTTAAAATTTAATTAGTTTTTCATGTTCTTCGGTCACTCTACTCTTCAAAAGTCCATTACGGACACACGCTTTCTATGGCAATTCCCTCCACCAGGCCCTCGTTACGTGAAGCCGCTCACCAGCACGTTTCTTCGAGAAACGTAGCGTTCCAGCCCAGTCATTGGTTAGTGATTGTTCTCTCCTTTGAGGAGAGGTTTCCAAAATTTGTCTGACCACAATGTGAATTGGGTCGGATCTTAAAAGTACCTCAAACTTGGGTAATTAAACCAAAGCTGATGGTGTGCTGCGTGACAACTAGCTAGGCGAACCCTTATCGCAGTCCGGCGCCGCGGTGGATGGTTGGAACCCGTCTCAGTGCAACCAAGCGGCTTGCACTAAAGCTTCTACTCAGCCGCGGTATTCATCGCCTTCCTCGAGGGGGAATGCCACTCCGGAGGGAGTACTCGAATATGTACAGCAAGCACCGCACGAGAAAATAATTTTCTTTTCGAAATTCTTTCCTCTCGGTCGCGCCATTAAATTCCTTCTGTTTCTGAGTAGACGTATAGATTCCCGTAGCAGTGCGAGCTGTGAAACGAAGGCACGGACTGGGACTATGGATTTTGTAGAGGAGTGTGAAGGTGGTGGAAGGACGGCGTCCAGACGGCGAATGCGCAGCAAGATCCTCGTCCTGGCAGCCGTCCTGTCGTCCCTCGACCCGCTGCTGCTCGCAGTCGCGGGCTGGACGAAGGCTAGGATGAGTAGGAGGTCCCGGCTTGCTTCCCTGACAAGATCCAGCGACGTGCAAGGCAAGGATCACCTGTTCGCCACTCGCCATGTGTGCGACTAGCGCAGCACACACGTTCGCTTACGGCCATACCACGTTGAAAGCACGCCATCCCGTCCGATCTGGCAAGTTAAGCAACGTTGGGCCTGGTTAGTACTTGGATCGGAGACGGCTTGGGAATCCCAGGTGTCGTAAGCTTTTGCGTATTTCAAAAAAAAATCATTGATCATTGGGAAGCTTTTTCCTCTTGCCAAAAAAAGAAAACATTTTATATTATTTGATCTTTGCGGAGCGTTTCTTCAACGATTCCTAACGTTCGATTCAATTTATTCTAAAAAATTCAAGCTACTTTTAAAATTTAATTAGTTTTTCATGTTCTTCGGTCACTCTACTCTTCAAAAGTCCATTACGGACACACGCTTTCTATGGCAATTCCCTCCACCAGGCCCTCGTTACGTGAAGCCGCTCACCAGCACGTTTCTTCGAGAAACGTAGCGTTCCAGCCCAGTCATTGGTTAGTGATTGTTCTCTCCTTTGAGGAGAGGTTTCCAAAATTTGTCTGACCACAATGTGAATTGGGTCGGATCTTAAAAGTACCTCAAACTTGGGTAATTAAACCAAAGCTGATGGTGTGCTGCGTGACAACTAGCTAGGCGAACCCTTATCGCAGTCCGGCGCCGCGGTGGATGGTTGGAACCCGTCTCAGTGCAACCAAGCGGCTTGCACTAAAGCTTCTACTCAGCCGCGGTATTCATCGCCTTCCTCGAGGGGGAATGCCACTCCGGAGGGAGTACTCGAATATGTACAGCAAGCACCGCACGAGAAAATAATTTTCTTTTCGAAATTCTTTCCTCTCGGTCGCGCCATTAAATTCCTTCTGTTTCTGAGTAGACGTATAGATTCCCGTAGCAGTGCGAGCTGTGAAACGAAGGCACGGACTGGGACTATGGATTTTGTAGAGGAGTGTGAAGGTGGTGGAAGGACGGCGTCCAGACGGCGAATGCGCAGCAAGATCCTCGTCCTGGCAGCCGTCCTGTCGTCCCTCGACCCGCTGCTGCTCGCAGTCGCGGGCTGGACGAAGGCTAGGATGAGTAGGAGGTCCCGGCTTGCTTCCCTGACAAGATCCAGCGACGTGCAAGGCAAGGATCACCTGTTCGCCACTCGCCATGTGTGCGACTAGCGCAGCACACACGTTCGCTTACGGCCATACCACGTTGAAAGCACGCCATCCCGTCCGATCTGGCAAGTTAAGCAACGTTGGGCCTGGTTAGTACTTGGATCGGAGACGGCTTGGGAATCCCAGGTGTCGTAAGCTTTTGCGTATTTCAAAAAAAAATCATTGATCATTGGGAAGCTTTTTCCTCTTGCCAAAAAAAGAAAACATTTTATATTATTTGATCTTTGCGGAGCGTTTCTTCAACGATTCCTAACGTTCGATTCAATTTATTCTAAAAAATTCAAGCTACTTTTAAAATTTAATTAGTTTTTCATGTTCTTCGGTCACTCTACTCTTCAAAAGTCCATTACGGACACACGCTTTCTATGGCAATTCCCTCCACCAGGCCCTCGTTACGTGAAGCCGCTCACCAGCACGTTTCTTCGAGAAACGTAGCGTTCCAGCCCAGTCATTGGTTAGTGATTGTTCTCTCCTTTGAGGAGAGGTTTCCAAAATTTGTCTGACCACAATGTGAATTGGGTCGGATCTTAAAAGTACCTCAAACTTGGGTAATTAAACCAAAGCTGATGGTGTGCTGCGTGACAACTAGCTAGGCGAACCCTTATCGCAGTCCGGCGCCGCGGTGGATGGTTGGAACCCGTCTCAGTGCAACCAAGCGGCTTGCACTAAAGCTTCTACTCAGCCGCGGTATTCATCGCCTTCCTCGAGGGGGAATGCCACTCCGGAGGGAGTACTCGAATATGTACAGCAAGCACCGCACGAGAAAATAATTTTCTTTTCGAAATTCTTTCCTCTCGGTCGCGCCATTAAATTCCTTCTGTTTCTGAGTAGACGTATAGATTCCCGTAGCAGTGCGAGCTGTGAAACGAAGGCACGGACTGGGACTATGGATTTTGTAGAGGAGTGTGAAGGTGGTGGAAGGACGGCGTCCAGACGGCGAATGCGCAGCAAGATCCTCGTCCTGGCAGCCGTCCTGTCGTCCCTCGACCCGCTGCTGCTCGCAGTCGCGGGCTGGACGAAGGCTAGGATGAGTAGGAGGTCCCGGCTTGCTTCCCTGACAAGATCCAGCGACGTGCAAGGCAAGGATCACCTGTTCGCCACTCGCCATGTGTGCGACTAGCGCAGCACACACGTTCGCTTACGGCCATACCACGTTGAAAGCACGCCATCCCGTCCGATCTGGCAAGTTAAGCAACGTTGGGCCTGGTTAGTACTTGGATCGGAGACGGCTTGGGAATCCCAGGTGTCGTAAGCTTTTGCGTATTTCAAAAAAAAATCATTGATCATTGGGAAGCTTTTTCCTCTTGCCAAAAAAAGAAAACATTTTATATTATTTGATCTTTGCGGAGCGTTTCTTCAACGATTCCTAACGTTCGATTCAATTTATTCTAAAAAATTCAAGCTACTTTTAAAATTTAATTAGTTTTTCATGTTCTTCGGTCACTCTACTCTTCAAAAGTCCATTACGGACACACGCTTTCTATGGCAATTCCCTCCACCAGGCCCTCGTTACGTGAAGCCGCTCACCAGCACGTTTCTTCGAGAAACGTAGCGTTCCAGCCCAGTCATTGGTTAGTGATTGTTCTCTCCTTTGAGGAGAGGTTTCCAAAATTTGTCTGACCACAATGTGAATTGGGTCGGATCTTAAAAGTACCTCAAACTTGGGTAATTAAACCAAAGCTGATGGTGTGCTGCGTGACAACTAGCTAGGCGAACCCTTATCGCAGTCCGGCGCCGCGGTGGATGGTTGGAACCCGTCTCAGTGCAACCAAGCGGCTTGCACTAAAGCTTCTACTCAGCCGCGGTATTCATCGCCTTCCTCGAGGGAGAATGCCACTCCGGAGGGAGTACTCGAATATGTACAGCAAGCACCGCACGAGAAAATAATTTTCTTTTCGAAATTCTTTCCTCTCGGTCGCGCCATTAAATTCCTTCTGTTTCTGAGTAGACGTATAGATTCCCGTAGCAGTGCGAGCTGTGAAACGAAGGCACGGACTGGGACTATGGATTTTGTAGAGGAGTGTGAAGGTGGTGGAAGGACGGCGTCCAGACGGCGAATGCGCAGCAAGATCCTCGTCCTGGCAGCCGTCCTGTCGTCCCTCGACCCGCTGCTGCTCGCAGTCGCGGGCTGGACGAAGGCTAGGATGAGTAGGAGGTCCCGGCTTGCTTCCCTGACAAGATCCAGCGACGTGCAAGGCAAGGATCACCTGTTCGCCACTCGCCATGTGTGCGACTAGCGCAGCACACACGTTCGCTTACGGCCATACCACGTTGAAAGCACGCCATCCCGTCCGATCTGGCAAGTTAAGCAACGTTGGGCCTGGTTAGTACTTGGATCGGAGACGGCTTGGGAATCCCAGGTGTCGTAAGCTTTTGCGTATTTCAAAAAAAAATCATTGATCATTGGGAAGCTTTTTCCTCTTGCCAAAAAAAGAAAACATTTTATATTATTTGATCTTTGCGGAGCGTTTCTTCAACGATTCCTAACGTTCGATTCAATTTATTCTAAAAAATTCAAGCTACTTTTAAAATTTAATTAGTTTTTCATGTTCTTCGGTCACTCTACTCTTCAAAAGTCCATTACGGACACACGCTTTCTATGGCAATTCCCTCCACCAGGCCCTCGTTACGTGAAGCCGCTCACCAGCACGTTTCTTCGAGAAACGTAGCGTTCCAGCCCAGTCATTGGTTAGTGATTGTTCTCTCCTTTGAGGAGAGGTTTCCAAAATTTGTCTGACCACAATGTGAATTGGGTCGGATCTTAAAAGTACCTCAAACTTGGGTAATTAAACCAAAGCTGATGGTGTGCTGCGTGACAACTAGCTAGGCGAACCCTTATCGCAGTCCGGCGCCGCGGTGGATGGTTGGAACCCGTCTCAGTGCAACCAAGCGGCTTGCACTAAAGCTTCTACTCAGCCGCGGTATTCATCGCCTTCCTCGAGGGGGAATGCCACTCCGGAGGGAGTACTCGAATATGTACAGCAAGCACCGCACGAGAAAATAATTTTCTTTTCGAAATTCTTTCCTCTCGGTCGCGCCATTAAATTCCTTCTGTTTCTGAGTAGACGTATAGATTCCCGTAGCAGTGCGAGCTGTGAAACGAAGGCACGGACTGGGACTATGGATTTTGTAGAGGAGTGTGAAGGTGGTGGAAGGACGGCGTCCAGACGGCGAATGCGCAGCAAGATCCTCGTCCTGGCAGCCGTCCTGTCGTCCCTCGACCCGCTGCTGCTCGCAGTCGCGGGCTGGACGAAGGCTAGGATGAGTAGGAGGTCCCGGCTTGCTTCCCTGACAAGATCCAGCGACGTGCAAGGCAAGGATCACCTGTTCGCCACTCGCCATGTGTGCGACTAGCGCAGCACACACGTTCGCTTACGGCCATACCACGTTGAAAGCACGCCATCCCGTCCGATCTGGCAAGTTAAGCAACGTTGGGCCTGGTTAGTACTTGGATCGGAGACGGCTTGGGAATCCCAGGTGTCGTAAGCTTTTGCGTATTTCAAAAAAAAATCATTGATCATTGGGAAGCTTTTTCCTCTTGCCAAAAAAAGAAAACATTTTATATTATTTGATCTTTGCGGAGCGTTTCTTCAACGATTCCTAACGTTCGATTCAATTTATTCTAAAAAATTCAAGCTACTTTTAAAATTTAATTAGTTTTTCATGTTCTTCGGTCACTCTACTCTTCAAAAGTCCATTACGGACACACGCTTTCTATGGCAATTCCCTCCACCAGGCCCTCGTTACGTGAAGCCGCTCACCAGCACGTTTCTTCGAGAAACGTAGCGTTCCAGCCCAGTCATTGGTTAGTGATTGTTCTCTCCTTTGAGGAGAGGTTTCCAAAATTTGTCTGACCACAATGTGAATTGGGTCGGATCTTAAAAGTACCTCAAACTTGGGTAATTAAACCAAAGCTGATGGTGTGCTGCGTGACAACTAGCTAGGCGAACCCTTATCGCAGTCCGGCGCCGCGGTGGATGGTTGGAACCCGTCTCAGTGCAACCAAGCGGCTTGCACTAAAGCTTCTACTCAGCCGCGGTATTCATCGCCTTCCTCGAGGGGGAATGCCACTCCGGAGGGAGTACTCGAATATGTACAGCAAGCACCGCACGAGAAAATAATTTTCTTTTCGAAATTCTTTCCTCTCGGTCGCGCCATTAAATTCCTTCTGTTTCTGAGTAGACGTATAGATTCCCGTAGCAGTGCGAGCTGTGAAACGAAGGCACGGACTGGGACTATGGATTTTGTAGAGGAGTGTGAAGGTGGTGGAAGGACGGCGTCCAGACGGCGAATGCGCAGCAAGATCCTCGTCCTGGCAGCCGTCCTGTCGTCCCTCGACCCGCTGCTGCTCGCAGTCGCGGGCTGGACGAAGGCTAGGATGAGTAGGAGGTCCCGGCTTGCTTCCCTGACAAGATCCAGCGACGTGCAAGGCAAGGATCACCTGTTCGCCACTCGCCATGTGTGCGACTAGCGCAGCACACACGTTCGCTTACGGCCATACCACGTTGAAAGCACGCCATCCCGTCCGATCTGGCAAGTTAAGCAACGTTGGGCCTGGTTAGTACTTGGATCGGAGACGGCTTGGGAATCCCAGGTGTCGTAAGCTTTTGCGTATTTCAAAAAAAAATCATTGATCATTGGGAAGCTTTTTCCTCTTGCCAAAAAAAGAAAACATTTTATATTATTTGATCTTTGCGGAGCGTTTCTTCAACGATTCCTAACGTTCGATTCAATTTATTCTAAAAAATTCAAGCTACTTTTAAAATTTAATTAGTTTTTCATGTTCTTCGGTCACTCTACTCTTCAAAAGTCCATTACGGACACACGCTTTCTATGGCAATTCCCTCCACCAGGCCCTCGTTACGTGAAGCCGCTCACCAGCACGTTTCTTCGAGAAACGTAGCGTTCCAGCCCAGTCATTGGTTAGTGATTGTTCTCTCCTTTGAGGAGAGGTTTCCAAAATTTGTCTGACCACAATGTGAATTGGGTCGGATCTTAAAAGTACCTCAAACTTGGGTAATTAAACCAAAGCTGATGGTGTGCTGCGTGACAACTAGCTAGGCGAACCCTTATCGCAGTCCGGCGCCGCGGTGGATGGTTGGAACCCGTCTCAGTGCAACCAAGCGGCTTGCACTAAAGCTTCTACTCAGCCGCGGTATTCATCGCCTTCCTCGAGGGGGAATGCCACTCCGGAGGGAGTACTCGAATATGTACAGCAAGCACCGCACGAGAAAATAATTTTCTTTTCGAAATTCTTTCCTCTCGGTCGCGCCATTAAATTCCTTCTGTTTCTGAGTAGACGTATAGATTCCCGTAGCAGTGCGAGCTGTGAAACGAAGGCACGGACTGGGACTATGGATTTTGTAGAGGAGTGTGAAGGTGGTGGAAGGACGGCGTCCAGACGGCGAATGCGCAGCAAGATCCTCGTCCTGGCAGCCGTCCTGTCGTCCCTCGACCCGCTGCTGCTCGCAGTCGCGGGCTGGACGAAGGCTAGGATGAGTAGGAGGTCCCGGCTTGCTTCCCTGACAAGATCCAGCGACGTGCAAGGCAAGGATCACCTGTTCGCCACTCGCCATGTGTGCGACTAGCGCAGCACACACGTTCGCTTACGGCCATACCACGTTGAAAGCACGCCATCCCGTCCGATCTGGCAAGTTAAGCAACGTTGGGCCTGGTTAGTACTTGGATCGGAGACGGCTTGGGAATCCCAGGTGTCGTAAGCTTTTGCGTATTTCAAAAAAAAATCATTGATCATTGGGAAGCTTTTTCCTCTTGCCAAAAAAAGAAAACATTTTATATTATTTGATCTTTGCGGAGCGTTTCTTCAACGATTCCTAACGTTCGATTCAATTTATTCTAAAAAATTCAAGCTACTTTTAAAATTTAATTAGTTTTTCATGTTCTTCGGTCACTCTACTCTTCAAAAGTCCATTACGGACACACGCTTTCTATGGCAATTCCCTCCACCAGGCCCTCGTTACGTGAAGCCGCTCACCAGCACGTTTCTTCGAGAAACGTAGCGTTCCAGCCCAGTCATTGGTTAGTGATTGTTCTCTCCTTTGAGGAGAGGTTTCCAAAATTTGTCTGACCACAATGTGAATTGGGTCGGATCTTAAAAGTACCTCAAACTTGGGTAATTAAACCAAAGCTGATGGTGTGCTGCGTGACAACTAGCTAGGCGAACCCTTATCGCAGTCCGGCGCCGCGGTGGATGGTTGGAACCCGTCTCAGTGCAACCAAGCGGCTTGCACTAAAGCTTCTACTCAGCCGCGGTATTCATCGCCTTCCTCGAGGGGGAATGCCACTCCGGAGGGAGTACTCGAATATGTACAGCAAGCACCGCACGAGAAAATAATTTTCTTTTCGAAATTCTTTCCTCTCGGTCGCGCCATTAAATTCCTTCTGTTTCTGAGTAGACGTATAGATTCCCGTAGCAGTGCGAGCTGTGAAACGAAGGCACGGACTGGGACTATGGATTTTGTAGAGGAGTGTGAAGGTGGTGGAAGGACGGCGTCCAGACGGCGAATGCGCAGCAAGATCCTCGTCCTGGCAGCCGTCCTGTCGTCCCTCGACCCGCTGCTGCTCGCAGTCGCGGGCTGGACGAAGGCTAGGATGAGTAGGAGGTCCCGGCTTGCTTCCCTGACAAGATCCAGCGACGTGCAAGGCAAGGATCACCTGTTCGCCACTCGCCATGTGTGCGACTAGCGCAGCACACACGTTCGCTTACGGCCATACCACGTTGAAAGCACGCCATCCCGTCCGATCTGGCAAGTTAAGCAACGTTGGGCCTGGTTAGTACTTGGATCGGAGACGGCTTGGGAATCCCAGGTGTCGTAAGCTTTTGCGTATTTCAAAAAAAAATCATTGATCATTGGGAAGCTTTTTCCTCTTGCCAAAAAAAGAAAACATTTTATATTATTTGATCTTTGCGGAGCGTTTCTTCAACGATTCCTAACGTTCGATTCAATTTATTCTAAAAAATTCAAGCTACTTTTAAAATTTAATTAGTTTTTCATGTTCTTCGGTCACTCTACTCTTCAAAAGTCCATTACGGACACACGCTTTCTATGGCAATTCCCTCCACCAGGCCCTCGTTACGTGAAGCCGCTCACCAGCACGTTTCTTCGAGAAACGTAGCGTTCCAGCCCAGTTCATTGGTTAGTGATTGTTCTCTCCTTTGAGGAGAGGTTTCCAAAATTTGTCTGACCACAATGTGAATTGGGTCGGATCTTAAAAGTACCTCAAACTTGGGTAATTAAACCAAAGCTGATGGTGTGCTGCGTGACAACTAGCTAGGCGAACCCTTATCGCAGTCCGGCGCCGCGGTGGATGGTTGGAACCCGTCTCAGTGCAACCAAGCGGCTTGCACTAAAGCTTCTACTCAGCCGCGGTATTCATCGCCTTCCTCGAGGGGGAATGCCACTCCGGAGGGAGTACTCGAATATGTACAGCAAGCACCGCACGAGAAAATAATTTTCTTTTCGAAATTCTTTCCTCTCGGTCGCGCCATTAAATTCCTTCTGTTTCTGAGTAGACGTATAGATTCCCGTAGCAGTGCGAGCTGTGAAACGAAGGCACGGACTGGGACTATGGATTTTGTAGAGGAGTGTGAAGGTGGTGGAAGGACGGCGTCCAGACGGCGAATGCGCAGCAAGATCCTCGTCCTGGCAGCCGTCCTGTCGTCCCTCGACCCGCTGCTGCTCGCAGTCGCGGGCTGGACGAAGGCTAGGATGAGTAGGAGGTCCCGGCTTGCTTCCCTGACAAGATCCAGCGACGTGCAAGGCAAGGATCACCTGTTCGCCACTCGCCATGTGTGCGACTAGCGCAGCACACACGTTCGCTTACGGCCATACCACGTTGAAAGCACGCCATCCCGTCCGATCTGGCAAGTTAAGCAACGTTGGGCCTGGTTAGTACTTGGATCGGAGACGGCTTGGGAATCCCAGGTGTCGTAAGCTTTTGCGTATTTCAAAAAAAAATCATTGATCATTGGGAAGCTTTTTCCTCTTGCCAAAAAAAGAAAACATTTTATATTATTTGATCTTTGCGGAGCGTTTCTTCAACGATTCCTAACGTTCGATTCAATTTATTCTAAAAAATTCAAGCTACTTTTAAAATTTAATTAGTTTTTCATGTTCTTCGGTCACTCTACTCTTCAAAAGTCCATTACGGACACACGCTTTCTATGGCAATTCCCTCCACCAGGCCCTCGTTACGTGAAGCCGCTCACCAGCACGTTTCTTCGAGAAACGTAGCGTTCCAGCCCAGTCATTGGTTAGTGATTGTTCTCTCCTTTGAGGAGAGGTTTCCAAAATTTGTCTGACCACAATGTGAATTGGGTCGGATCTTAAAAGTACCTCAAACTTGGGTAATTAAACCAAAGCTGATGGTGTGCTGCGTGACAACTAGCTAGGCGAACCCTTATCGCAGTCCGGCGCCGCGGTGGATGGTTGGAACCCGTCTCAGTGCAACCAAGCGGCTTGCACTAAAGCTTCTACTCAGCCGCGGTATTCATCGCCTTCCTCGAGGGGGAATGCCACTCCGGAGGGAGTACTCGAATATGTACAGCAAGCACCGCACGAGAAAATAATTTTCTTTTCGAAATTCTTTCCTCTCGGTCGCGCCATTAAATTCCTTCTGTTTCTGAGTAGACGTATAGATTCCCGTAGCAGTGCGAGCTGTGAAACGAAGGCACGGACTGGGACTATGGATTTTGTAGAGGAGTGTGAAGGTGGTGGAAGGACGGCGTCCAGACGGCGAATGCGCAGCAAGATCCTCGTCCTGGCAGCCGTCCTGTCGTCCCTCGACCCGCTGCTGCTCGCAGTCGCGGGCTGGACGAAGGCTAGGATGAGTAGGAGGTCCCGGCTTGCTTCCCTGACAAGATCCAGCGACGTGCAAGGCAAGGATCACCTGTTCGCCACTCGCCATGTGTGCGACTAGCGCAGCACACACGTTCGCTTACGGCCATACCACGTTGAAAGCACGCCATCCCGTCCGATCTGGCAAGTTAAGCAACGTTGGGCCTGGTTAGTACTTGGATCGGAGACGGCTTGGGAATCCCAGGTGTCGTAAGCTTTTGCGTATTTCAAAAAAAAATCATTGATCATTGGGAAGCTTTTTCCTCTTGCCAAAAAAAGAAAACATTTTATATTATTTGATCTTTGCGGAGCGTTTCTTCAACGATTCCTAACGTTCGATTCAATTTATTCTAAAAAATTCAAGCTACTTTTAAAATTTAATTAGTTTTTCATGTTCTTCGGTCACTCTACTCTTCAAAAGTCCATTACGGACACACGCTTTCTATGGCAATTCCCTCCACCAGGCCCTCGTTACGTGAAGCCGCTCACCAGCACGTTTCTTCGAGAAACGTAGCGTTCCAGCCCAGTCATTGGTTAGTGATTGTTCTCTCCTTTGAGGAGAGGTTTCCAAAATTTGTCTGACCACAATGTGAATTGGGTCGGATCTTAAAAGTACCTCAAACTTGGGTAATTAAACCAAAGCTGATGGTGTGCTGCGTGACAACTAGCTAGGCGAACCCTTATCGCAGTCCGGCGCCGCGGTGGATGGTTGGAACCCGTCTCAGTGCAACCAAGCGGCTTGCACTAAAGCTTCTACTCAGCCGCGGTATTCATCGCCTTCCTCGAGGGGGAATGCCACTCCGGAGGGAGTACTCGAATATGTACAGCAAGCACCGCACGAGAAAATAATTTTCTTTTCGAAATTCTTTCCTCTCGGTCGCGCCATTAAATTCCTTCTGTTTCTGAGTAGACGTATAGATTCCCGTAGCAGTGCGAGCTGTGAAACGAAGGCACGGACTGGGACTATGGATTTTGTAGAGGAGTGTGAAGGTGGTGGAAGGACGGCGTCCAGACGGCGAATGCGCAGCAAGATCCTCGTCCTGGCAGCCGTCCTGTCGTCCCTCGACCCGCTGCTGCTCGCAGTCGCGGGCTGGACGAAGGCTAGGATGAGTAGGAGGTCCCGGCTTGCTTCCCTGACAAGATCCAGCGACGTGCAAGGCAAGGATCACCTGTTCGCCACTCGCCATGTGTGCGACTAGCGCAGCACACACGTTCGCTTACGGCCATACCACGTTGAAAGCACGCCATCCCGTCCGATCTGGCAAGTTAAGCAACGTTGGGCCTGGTTAGTACTTGGATCGGAGACGGCTTGGGAATCCCAGGTGTCGTAAGCTTTTGCGTATTTCAAAAAAAAATCATTGATCATTGGGAAGCTTTTTCCTCTTGCCAAAAAAAGAAAACATTTTATATTATTTGATCTTTGCGGAGCGTTTCTTCAACGATTCCTAACGTTCGATTCAATTTATTCTAAAAAATTCAAGCTACTTTTAAAATTTAATTAGTTTTTCATGTTCTTCGGTCACTCTACTCTTCAAAAGTCCATTACGGACACACGCTTTCTATGGCAATTCCCTCCACCAGGCCCTCGTTACGTGAAGCCGCTCACCAGCACGTTTCTTCGAGAAACGTAGCGTTCCAGCCCAGTCATTGGTTAGTGATTGTTCTCTCCTTTGAGGAGAGGTTTCCAAAATTTGTCTGACCACAATGTGAATTGGGTCGGATCTTAAAAGTACCTCAAACTTGGGTAATTAAACCAAAGCTGATGGTGTGCTGCGTGACAACTAGCTAGGCGAACCCTTATCGCAGTCCGGCGCCGCGGTGGATGGTTGGAACCCGTCTCAGTGCAACCAAGCGGCTTGCACTAAAGCTTCTACTCAGCCGCGGTATTCATCGCCTTCCTCGAGGGGGAATGCCACTCCGGAGGGAGTACTCGAATATGTACAGCAAGCACCGCACGAGAAAATAATTTTCTTTTCGAAATTCTTTCCTCTCGGTCGCGCCATTAAATTCCTTCTGTTTCTGAGTAGACGTATAGATTCCCGTAGCAGTGCGAGCTGTGAAACGAAGGCACGGACTGGGACTATGGATTTTGTAGAGGAGTGTGAAGGTGGTGGAAGGACGGCGTCCAGACGGCGAATGCGCAGCAAGATCCTCGTCCTGGCAGCCGTCCTGTCGTCCCTCGACCCGCTGCTGCTCGCAGTCGCGGGCTGGACGAAGGCTAGGATGAGTAGGAGGTCCCGGCTTGCTTCCCTGACAAGATCCAGCGACGTGCAAGGCAAGGATCACCTGTTCGCCACTCGCCATGTGTGCGACTAGCGCAGCACACACGTTCGCTTACGGCCATACCACGTTGAAAGCACGCCATCCCGTCCGATCTGGCAAGTTAAGCAACGTTGGGCCTGGTTAGTACTTGGATCGGAGACGGCTTGGGAATCCCAGGTGTCGTAAGCTTTTGCGTATTTCAAAAAAAAATCATTGATCATTGGGAAGCTTTTTCCTCTTGCCAAAAAAAGAAAACATTTTATATTATTTGATCTTTGCGGAGCGTTTCTTCAACGATTCCTAACGTTCGATTCAATTTATTCTAAAAAATTCAAGCTACTTTTAAAATTTAATTAGTTTTTCATGTTCTTCGGTCACTCTACTCTTCAAAAGTCCATTACGGACACACGCTTTCTATGGCAATTCCCTCCACCAGGCCCTCGTTACGTGAAGCCGCTCACCAGCACGTTTCTTCGAGAAACGTAGCGTTCCAGCCCAGTCATTGGTTAGTGATTGTTCTCTCCTTTGAGGAGAGGTTTCCAAAATTTGTCTGACCACAATGTGAATTGGGTCGGATCTTAAAAGTACCTCAAACTTGGGTAATTAAACCAAAGCTGATGGTGTGCTGCGTGACAACTAGCTAGGCGAACCCTTATCGCAGTCCGGCGCCGCGGTGGATGGTTGGAACCCGTCTCAGTGCAACCAAGCGGCTTGCACTAAAGCTTCTACTCAGCCGCGGTATTCATCGCCTTCCTCGAGGGGGAATGCCACTCCGGAGGGAGTACTCGAATATGTACAGCAAGCACCGCACGAGAAAATAATTTTCTTTTCGAAATTCTTTCCTCTCGGTCGCGCCATTAAATTCCTTCTGTTTCTGAGTAGACGTATAGATTCCCGTAGCAGTGCGAGCTGTGAAACGAAGGCACGGACTGGGACTATGGATTTTGTAGAGGAGTGTGAAGGTGGTGGAAGGACGGCGTCCAGACGGCGAATGCGCAGCAAGATCCTCGTCCTGGCAGCCGTCCTGTCGTCCCTCGACCCGCTGCTGCTCGCAGTCGCGGGCTGGACGAAGGCTAGGATGAGTAGGAGGTCCCGGCTTGCTTCCCTGACAAGATCCAGCGACGTGCAAGGCAAGGATCACCTGTTCGCCACTCGCCATGTGTGCGACTAGCGCAGCACACACGTTCGCTTACGGCCATACCACGTTGAAAGCACGCCATCCCGTCCGATCTGGCAAGTTAAGCAACGTTGGGCCTGGTTAGTACTTGGATCGGAGACGGCTTGGGAATCCCAGGTGTCGTAAGCTTTTGCGTATTTCAAAAAAAAATCATTGATCATTGGGAAGCTTTTTCCTCTTGCCAAAAAAAGAAAACATTTTATATTATTTGATCTTTGCGGAGCGTTTCTTCAACGATTCCTAACGTTCGATTCAATTTATTCTAAAAAATTCAAGCTACTTTTAAAATTTAATTAGTTTTTCATGTTCTTCGGTCACTCTACTCTTCAAAAGTCCATTACGGACACACGCTTTCTATGGCAATTCCCTCCACCAGGCCCTCGTTACGTGAAGCCGCTCACCAGCACGTTTCTTCGAGAAACGTAGCGTTCCAGCCCAGTCATTGGTTAGTGATTGTTCTCTCCTTTGAGGAGAGGTTTCCAAAATTTGTCTGACCACAATGTGAATTGGGTCGGATCTTAAAAGTACCTCAAACTTGGGTAATTAAACCAAAGCTGATGGTGTGCTGCGTGACAACTAGCTAGGCGAACCCTTATCGCAGTCCGGCGCCGCGGTGGATGGTTGGAACCCGTCTCAGTGCAACCAAGCGGCTTGCACTAAAGCTTCTACTCAGCCGCGGTATTCATCGCCTTCCTCGAGGGGGAATGCCACTCCGGAGGGAGTACTCGAATATGTACAGCAAGCACCGCACGAGAAAATAATTTTCTTTTCGAAATTCTTTCCTCTCGGTCGCGCCATTAAATTCCTTCTGTTTCTGAGTAGACGTATAGATTCCCGTAGCAGTGCGAGCTGTGAAACGAAGGCACGGACTGGGACTATGGATTTTGTAGAGGAGTGTGAAGGTGGTGGAAGGACGGCGTCCAGACGGCGAATGCGCAGCAAGATCCTCGTCCTGGCAGCCGTCCTGTCGTCCCTCGACCCGCTGCTGCTCGCAGTCGCGGGCTGGACGAAGGCTAGGATGAGTAGGAGGTCCCGGCTTGCTTCCCTGACAAGATCCAGCGACGTGCAAGGCAAGGATCACCTGTTCGCCACTCGCCATGTGTGCGACTAGCGCAGCACACACGTTCGCTTACGGCCATACCACGTTGAAAGCACGCCATCCCGTCCGATCTGGCAAGTTAAGCAACGTTGGGCCTGGTTAGTACTTGGATCGGAGACGGCTTGGGAATCCCAGGTGTCGTAAGCTTTTGCGTATTTCAAAAAAAAAATCATTGATCATTGGGAAGCTTTTTCCTCTTGCCAAAAAAAGAAAACATTTTATATTATTTGATCTTTGCGGAGCGTTTCTTCAACGATTCCTAACGTTCGATTCAATTTATTCTAAAAAATTCAAGCTACTTTTAAAATTTAATTAGTTTTTCATGTTCTTCGGTCACTCTACTCTTCAAAAGTCCATTACGGACACACGCTTTCTATGGATTCCCTCCACCAGGCCCTCGTTACGTGAAGCCGCTCACCAGCACGTTTCTTCGAGAAACGTAGCGTTCCAGCCCAGTCATTGGTTAGTGATTGTTCTCTCCTTTGAGGAGAGGTTTCCAAAATTTGTCTGACCACAATGTGAATTGGGTCGGATCTTAAAAGTACCTCAAACTTGGGTAATTAAACCAAAGCTGATGGTGTGCTGCGTGACAACTAGCTAGGCGAACCCTTATCGCAGTCCGGCGCCGCGGTGGATGGTTGGAACCCGTCTCAGTGCAACCAAGCGGCTTGCACTAAAGCTTCTACTCAGCCGCGGTATTCATCGCCTTCCTCGAGGGGGAATGCCACTCCGGAGGGAGTACTCGAATATGTACAGCAAGCACCGCACGAGAAAATAATTTTCTTTTCGAAATTCTTTCCTCTCGGTCGCGCCATTAAATTCCTTCTGTTTCTGAGTAGACGTATAGATTCCCGTAGCAGTGCGAGCTGTGAAACGAAGGCACGGACTGGGACTATGGATTTTGTAGAGGAGTGTGAAGGTGGTGGAAGGACGGCGTCCAGACGGCGAATGCGCAGCAAGATCCTCGTCCTGGCAGCCGTCCTGTCGTCCCTCGACCCGCTGCTGCTCGCAGTCGCGGGCTGGACGAAGGCTAGGATGAGTAGGAGGTCCCGGCTTGCTTCCCTGACAAGATCCAGCGACGTGCAAGGCAAGGATCACCTGTTCGCCACTCGCCATGTGTGCGACTAGCGCAGCACACACGTTCGCTTACGGCCATACCACGTTGAAAGCACGCCATCCCGTCCGATCTGGCAAGTTAAGCAACGTTGGGCCTGGTTAGTACTTGGATCGGAGACGGCTTGGGAATCCCAGGTGTCGTAAGCTTTTGCGTATTTCAAAAAAAAATCATTGATCATTGGGAAGCTTTTTCCTCTTGCCAAAAAAAGAAAACATTTTATATTATTTGATCTTTGCGGAGCGTTTCTTCAACGATTCCTAACGTTCGATTCAATTTATTCTAAAAAATTCAAGCTACTTTTAAAATTTAATTAGTTTTTCATGTTCTTCGGTCACTCTACTCTTCAAAAGTCCATTACGGACACACGCTTTCTATGGCAATTCCCTCCACCAGGCCCTCGTTACGTGAAGCCGCTCACCAGCACGTTTCTTCGAGAAACGTAGCGTTCCAGCCCAGTCATTGGTTAGTGATTGTTCTCTCCTTTGAGGAGAGGTTTCCAAAATTTGTCTGACCACAATGTGAATTGGGTCGGATCTTAAAAGTACCTCAAACTTGGGTAATTAAACCAAAGCTGATGGTGTGCTGCGTGACAACTAGCTAGGCGAACCCTTATCGCAGTCCGGCGCCGCGGTGGATGGTTGGAACCCGTCTCAGTGCAACCAAGCGGCTTGCACTAAAGCTTCTACTCAGCCGCGGTATTCATCGCCTTCCTCGAGGGGGAATGCCACTCCGGAGGGAGTACTCGAATATGTACAGCAAGCACCGCACGAGAAAATAATTCTTCTTTTCGAAATTCTTTCCTCTCGGTCGCGCCATTAAATTCCTTCTGTTTCTGAGTAGACGTATAGATTCCCGTAGCAGTGCGAGCTGTGAAACGAAGGCACGGACTGGGACTATGGATTTTGTAGAGGAGTGTGAAGGTGGTGGAAGGACGGCGTCCAGACGGCGAATGCGCAGCAAGATCCTCGTCCTGGCAGCCGTCCTGTCGTCCCTCGACCCGCTGCTGCTCGCAGTCGCGGGCTGGACGAAGGCTAGGATGAGTAGGAGGTCCCGGCTTGCTTCCCTGACAAGATCCAGCGACGTGCAAGGCAAGGATCACCTGTTCGCCACTCGCCATGTGTGCGACTAGCGCAGCACACACGTTCGCTTACGGCCATACCACGTTGAAAGCACGCCATCCCGTCCGATCTGGCAAGTTAAGCAACGTTGGGCCTGGTTAGTACTTGGATCGGAGACGGCTTGGGAATCCCAGGTGTCGTAAGCTTTTGCGTATTTCAAAAAAAAATCATTGATCATTGGGAAGCTTTTTCCTCTTGCCAAAAAAAGAAAACATTTTATATTATTTGATCTTTGCGGAGCGTTTCTTCAACGATTCCTAACGTTCGATTCAATTTATTCTAAAAAATTCAAGCTACTTTTAAAATTTAATTAGTTTTTCATGTTCTTCGGTCACTCTACTCTTCAAAAGTCCATTACGGACACACGCTTTCTATGGCAATTCCCTCCACCAGGCCCTCGTTACGTGAAGCCGCTCACCAGCACGTTTCTTCGAGAAACGTAGCGTTCCAGCCCAGTCATTGGTTAGTGATTGTTCTCTCCTTTGAGGAGAGGTTTCCAAAATTTGTCTGACCACAATGTGAATTGGGTCGGATCTTAAAAGTACCTCAAACTTGGGTAATTAAACCAAAGCTGATGGTGTGCTGCGTGACAACTAGCTAGGCGAACCCTTATCGCAGTCCGGCGCCGCGGTGGATGGTTGGAACCCGTCTCAGTGCAACCAAGCGGCTTGCACTAAAGCTTCTACTCAGCCGCGGTATTCATCGCCTTCCTCGAGGGGGAATGCCACTCCGGAGGGAGTACTCGAATATGTACAGCAAGCACCGCACGAGAAAATAATTTTCTTTTCGAAATTCTTTCCTCTCGGTCGCGCCATTAAATTCCTTCTGTTTCTGAGTAGACGTATAGATTCCCGTAGCAGTGCGAGCTGTGAAACGAAGGCACGGACTGGGACTATGGATTTTGTAGAGGAGTGTGAAGGTGGTGGAAGGACGGCGTCCAGACGGCGAATGCGCAGCAAGATCCTCGTCCTGGCAGCCGTCCTGTCGTCCCTCGACCCGCTGCTGCTCACAGTCGCGGGCTGGACGAAGGCTAGGATGAGTAGGAGGTCCCGGCTTGCTTCCCTGACAAGATCCAGCGACGTGCAAGGCAAGGATCACCTGTTCGCCACTCGCCATGTGTGCGACTAGCGCAGCACACACGTTCGCTTACGGCCATACCACGTTGAAAGCACGCCATCCCGTCCGATCTGGCAAGTTAAGCAACGTTGGGCCTGGTTAGTACTTGGATCGGAGACGGCTTGGGAATCCCAGGTGTCGTAAGCTTTTGCGTATTTCAAAAAAAAATCATTGATCATTGGGAAGCTTTTTCCTCTTGCCAAAAAAAGAAAACATTTTATATTATTTGATCTTTGCGGAGCGTTTCTTCAACGATTCCTAACGTTCGATTCAATTTATTCTAAAAAATTCAAGCTACTTTTAAAATTTAATTAGTTTTTCATGTTCTTCGGTCACTCTACTCTTCAAAAGTCCATTACGGACACACGCTTTCTATGGCAATTCCCTCCACCAGGCCCTCGTTACGTGAAGCCGCTCACCAGCACGTTTCTTCGAGAAACGTAGCGTTCCAGCCCAGTCATTGGTTAGTGATTGTTCTCTCCTTTGAGGAGAGGTTTCCAAAATTTGTCTGACCACAATGTGAATTGGGTCGGATCTTAAAAGTACCTCAAACTTGGGTAATTAAACCAAAGCTGATGGTGTGCTGCGTGACACTAGCTAGGCGAACCCTTATCGCAGTCCGGCGCCGCGGTGGATGGTTGGAACCCGTCTCAGTGCAACCAAGCGGCTTGCACTAAAGCTTCTACTCAGCCGCGGTATTCATCGCCTTCCTCGAGGGGGAATGCCACTCCGGAGGGAGTACTCGAATATGTACAGCAAGCACCGCACGAGAAAATAATTTTCTTTTCGAAATTCTTTCCTCTCGGTCGCGCCATTAAATTCCTTCTGTTTCTGAGTAGACGTATAGATTCCCGTAGCAGTGCGAGCTGTGAAACGAAGGCACGGACTGGGACTATGGATTTTGTAGAGGAGTGTGAAGGTGGTGGAAGGACGGCGTCCAGACGGCGAATGCGCAGCAAGATCCTCGTCCTGGCAGCCGTCCTGTCGTCCCTCGACCCGCTGCTGCTCGCAGTCGCGGGCTGGACGAAGGCTAGGATGAGTAGGAGGTCCCGGCTTGCTTCCCTGACAAGATCCAGCGACGTGCAAGGCAAGGATCACCTGTTCGCCACTCGCCATGTGTGCGACTAGCGCAGCACACACGTTCGCTTACGGCCATACCACGTTGAAAGCACGCCATCCCGTCCGATCTGGCAAGTTAAGCAACGTTGGGCCTGGTTAGTACTTGGATCGGAGACGGCTTGGGAATCCCAGGTGTCGTAAGCTTTTGCGTATTTCAAAAAAAAATCATTGATCATTGGGAAGCTTTTTCCTCTTGCCAAAAAAAGAAAACATTTTATATTATTTGATCTTTGCGGAGCGTTTCTTCAACGATTCCTAACGTTCGATTCAATTTATTCTAAAAAATTCAAGCTACTTTTAAA
Organism: Heligmosomoides polygyrus bakeri; assembly: GCA_947359475.1. Classification (NCBI taxonomy): domain Eukaryota; kingdom Metazoa; phylum Nematoda; class Chromadorea; order Rhabditida; family Heligmosomidae; genus Heligmosomoides; species Heligmosomoides polygyrus. The sequence goes on along the minus strand of OX375866.1, from coordinate 84,523,456 downwards.
ATTTAATTAGTTTTTCATGTTCTTCGGTCACTCTACTCTTCAAAAGTCCATTACGGACACACGCTTTCTATGGCAATTCCCTCCACCAGGCCCTCGTTACGTGAAGCCGCTCACCAGCACGTTTCTTCGAGAAACGTAGCGTTCCAGCCCAGTCATTGGTTAGTGATTGTTCTCTCCTTTGAGGAGAGGTTTCCAAAATTTGTCTGACCACAATGTGAATTGGGTCGGATCTTAAAAGTACCTCAAACTTGGGTAATTAAACCAAAGCTGATGGTGTGCTGCGTGACAACTAGCTAGGCGAACCCTTATCGCAGTCCGGCGCCGCGGTGGATGGTTGGAACCCGTCTCAGTGCATCCAAGCGGCTTGCACTAAAGCTTCTACTCAGCCGCGGTATTCATCGCCTTCCTCGAGGGGGAATGCCACTCCGGAGGGAGTACTCGAATATGTACAGCAAGCACCGCACGAGAAAATAATTTTCTTTTCGAAATTCTTTCCTCTCGGTCGCGCCATTAAATTCCTTCTGTTTCTGAGTAGACGTATAGATTCCCGTAGCAGTGCGAGCTGTGAAACGAAGGCACGGACTGGGACTATGGATTTTGTAGAGGAGTGTGAAGGTGGTGGAAGGACGGCGTCCAGACGGCGAATGCGCAGCAAGATCCTCGTCCTGGCAGCCGTCCTGTCGTCCCTCGACCCGCTGCTGCTCGCAGTCGCGGGCTGGACGAAGGCTAGGATAAGTAGGAGGTCCCGGCTTGCTTCCCTGACAAGATCCAGCGACGTGCAAGGCAAGGATCACCTGTTCGCCACTCGCCATGTGTGCGACTAGCGCAGCACACACGTTCGCTTACGGCCATACCACGTTGAAAGCACGCCATCCCGTCCGATCTGGCAAGTTAAGCAACGTTGGGCCTGGTTAGTACTTGGATCGGAGACGGCTTGGGAATCCCAGGTGTCGTAAGCTTTTGCGTATTTCAAAAAAAAATCATTGATCATTGGGAAGCTTTTTCCTCTTGCCAAAAAAAGAAAACATTTTATATTATTTGATCTTTGCGGAGCGTTTCTTCAACGATTCCTAACGTTCGATTCAATTTATTCTAAAAAATTCAAGCTACTTTTAAAATTTAATTAGTTTTTCATGTTCTTCGGTCACTCTACTCTTCAAAAGTCCATTACGGACACACGCTTTCTATGGCAATTCCCTCCACCAGGCCCTCGTTACGTGAAGCCGCTCACCAGCACGTTTCTTCGAGAAACGTAGCGTTCCAGCCCAGTCATTGGTTAGTGATTGTTCTCTCCTTTGAGGAGAGGTTTCCAAAATTTGTCTGACCACAATGTGAATTGGGTCGGATCTTAAAAGTACCTCAAACTTGGGTAATTAAACCAAAGCTGATGGTGTGCTGCGTGACAACTAGCTAGGCGAACCCTTATCGCAGTCCGGCGCCGCGGTGGATGGTTGGAACCCGTCTCAGTGCAACCAAGCGGCTTGCACTAAAGCTTCTACTCAGCCGCGGTATTCATCGCCTTCCTCGAGGGGGAATGCCACTCCGGAGGGAGTACTCGAATATGTACAGCAAGCACCGCACGAGAAAATAATTTTCTTTTCGAAATTCTTTCCTCTCGGTCGCGCCATTAAATTCCTTCTGTTTCTGAGTAAGACGTATAGATTCCCGTAGCAGTGCGAGCTGTGAAACGAAGGCACGGACTGGGACTATGGATTTTGTAGAGGAGTGTGAAGGTGGTGGAAGGACGGCGTCCAGACGGCGAATGCGCAGCAAGATCCTCGTCCTGGCAGCCGTCCTGTCGTCCCTCGACCCGCTGCTGCTCGCAGTCGCGGGCTGGACGAAGGCTAGGATGAGTAGGAGGTCCCGGCTTGCTTCCCTGACAAGATCCAGCGACGTGCAAGGCAAGGATCACCTGTTCGCCACTCGCCATGTGTGCGACTAGCGCAGCACACACGTTCGCTTACGGCCATACCACGTTGAAAGCACGCCATCCCGTCCGATCTGGCAAGTTAAGCAACGTTGGGCCTGGTTAGTACTTGGATCGGAGACGGCTTGGGAATCCCAGGTGTCGTAAGCTTTTGCGTATTTCAAAAAAAAATCATTGATCATTGGGAAGCTTTTTCCTCTTGCCAAAAAAAGAAAACATTTTATATTATTTGATCTTTGCGGAGCGTTTCTTCAACGATTCCTAACGTTCGATTCAATTTATTCTAAAAAATTCAAGCTACTTTTAAAATTTAATTAGTTTTTCATGTTCTTCGGTCACTCTACTCTTCAAAAGTCCATTACGGACACACGCTTTCTATGGCAATTCCCTCCACCAGGCCCTCGTTACGTGAAGCCGCTCACCAGCACGTTTCTTCGAGAAACGTAGCGTTCCAGCCCAGTCATTGGTTAGTGATTGTTCTCTCCTTTGAGGAGAGGTTTCCAAAATTTGTCTGACCACAATGTGAATTGGGTCGGATCTTAAAAGTACCTCAAACTTGGGTAATTAAACCAAAGCTGATGGTGTGCTGCGTGACAACTAGCTAGGCGAACCCTTATCGCAGTCCGGCGCCGCGGTGGATGGTTGGAACCCGTCTCAGTGCAACCAAGCGGCTTGCACTAAAGCTTCTACTCAGCCGCGGTATTCATCGCCTTCCTCGAGGGGGAATGCCACTCCGGAGGGAGTACTCGAATATGTACAGCAAGCACCGCACGAGAAAATAATTTTCTTTTCGAAATTCTTTCCTCTCGGTCGCGCCATTAAATTCCTTCTGTTTCTGAGTAGACGTATAGATTCCCGTAGCAGTGCGAGCTGTGAAACGAAGGCACGGACTGGGACTATGGATTTTGTAGAGGAGTGTGAAGGTGGTGGAAGGACGGCGTCCAGACGGCGAATGCGCAGCAAGATCCTCGTCCTGGCAGCCGTCCTGTCGTCCCTCGACCCGCTGCTGCTCGCAGTCGCGGGCTGGACGAAGGCTAGGATGAGTAGGAGGTCCCGGCTTGCTTCCCTGACAAGATCCAGCGACGTGCAAGGCAAGGATCACCTGTTCGCCACTCGCCATGTGTGCGACTAGCGCAGCACACACGTTCGCTTACGGCCATACCACGTTGAAAGCACGCCATCCCGTCCGATCTGGCAAGTTAAGCAACGTTGGGCCTGGTTAGTACTTGGATCGGAGACGGCTTGGGAATCCCAGGTGTCGTAAGCTTTTGCGTATTTCAAAAAAAAATCATTGATCATTGGGAAGCTTTTTCCTCTTGCCAAAAAAAGAAAACATTTTATATTATTTGATCTTTGCGGAGCGTTTCTTCAACGATTCCTAACGTTCGATTCAATTTATTCTAAAAAATTCAAGCTACTTTTAAAATTTAATTAGTTTTTCATGTTCTTCGGTCACTCTACTCTTCAAAAGTCCATTACGGACACACGCTTTCTATGGCAATTCCCTCCACCAGGCCCTCGTTACGTGAAGCCGCTCACCAGCACGTTTCTTCGAGAAACGTAGCGTTCCAGCCCAGTCATTGGTTAGTGATTGTTCTCTCCTTTGAGGAGAGGTTTCCAAAATTTGTCTGACCACAATGTGAATTGGGTCGGATCTTAAAAGTACCTCAAACTTGGGTAATTAAACCAAAGCTGATGGTGTGCTGCGTGACAACTAGCTAGGCGAACCCTTATCGCAGTCCGGCGCCGCGGTGGATGGTTGGAACCCGTCTCAGTGCAACCAAGCGGCTTGCACTAAAGCTTCTACTCAGCCGCGGTATTCATCGCCTTCCTCGAGGGGGAATGCCACTCCGGAGGGAGTACTCGAATATGTACAGCAAGCACCGCACGAGAAAATAATTTTCTTTTCGAAATTCTTTCCTCTCGGTCGCGCCATTAAATTCCTTCTGTTTCTGAGTAGACGTATAGATTCCCGTAGCAGTGCGAGCTGTGAAACGAAGGCACGGACTGGGACTATGGATTTTGTAGAGGAGTGTGAAGGTGGTGGAAGGACGGCGTCCAGACGGCGAATGCGCAGCAAGATCCTCGTCCTGGCAGCCGTCCTGTCGTCCCTCGACCCGCTGCTGCTCGCAGTCGCGGGCTGGACGAAGGCTAGGATGAGTAGGAGGTCCCGGCTTGCTTCCCTGACAAGATCCAGCGACGTGCAAGGCAAGGATCACCTGTTCGCCACTCGCCATGTGTGCGACTAGCGCAGCACACACGTTCGCTTACGGCCATACCACGTTGAAAGCACGTCATCCCGTCCGATCTGGCAAGTTAAGCAACGTTGGGCCTGGTTAGTACTTGGATCGGAGACGGCTTGGGAATCCCAGGTGTCGTAAGCTTTTGCGTATTTCAAAAAAAAATCATTGATCATTGGGAAGCTTTTTCCTCTTGCCAAAAAAAGAAAACATTTTATATTATTTGATCTTTGCGGAGCGTTTCTTCAACGATTCCTAACGTTCGATTCAATTTATTCTAAAAAATTCAAGCTACTTTTAAAATTTAATTAGTTTTTCATGTTCTTCGGTCACTCTACTCTTCAAAAGTCCATTACGGACACACGCTTTCTATGGCAATTCCCTCCACCAGGCCCTCGTTACGTGAAGCCGCTCACCAGCACGTTTCTTCGAGAAACGTAGCGTTCCAGCCCAGTCATTGGTTAGTGATTGTTCTCTCCTTTGAGGAGAGGTTTCCAAAATTTGTCTGACCACAATGTGAATTGGGTCGGATCTTAAAAGTACCTCAAACTTGGGTAATTAAACCAAAGCTGATGGTGTGCTGCGTGACAACTAGCTAGGCGAACCCTTATCGCAGTCCGGCGCCGCGGTGGATGGTTGGAACCCGTCTCAGTGCAACCAAGCGGCTTGCACTAAAGCTTCTACTCAGCCGCGGTATTCATCGCCTTCCTCGAGGGGGAATGCCACTCCGGAGGGAGTACTCGAATATGTACAGCAAGCACCGCACGAGAAAATAATTTTCTTTTCGAAATTCTTTCCTCTCGGTCGCGCCATTAAATTCCTTCTGTTTCTGAGTAGACGTATAGATTCCCGTAGCAGTGCGAGCTGTGAAACGAAGGCACGGACTGGGACTATGGATTTTGTAGAGGAGTGTGAAGGTGGTGGAAGGACGGCGTCCAGACGGCGAATGCGCAGCAAGATCCTCGTCCTGGCAGCCGTCCTGTCGTCCCTCGACCCGCTGCTGCTCGCAGTCGCGGGCTGGACGAAGGCTAGGATGAGTAGGAGGTCCCGGCTTGCTTCCCTGACAAGATCCAGCGACGTGCAAGGCAAGGATCACCTGTTCGCCACTCGCCATGTGTGCGACTAGCGCAGCACACACGTTCGCTTACGGCCATACCACGTTGAAAGCACGCCATCCCGTCCGATCTGGCAAGTTAAGCAACGTTGGGCCTGGTTAGTACTTGGATCGGAGACGGCTTGGGAATCCCAGGTGTCGTAAGCTTTTGCGTATTTCAAAAAAAAATCATTGATCATTGGGAAGCTTTTTCCTCTTGCCAAAAAAAGAAAACATTTTATATTATTTGATCTTTGCGGAGCGTTTCTTCAACGATTCCTAACGTTCGATTCAATTTATTCTAAAAAATTCAAGCTACTTTTAAAATTTAATTAGTTTTTCATGTTCTTCGGTCACTCTACTCTTCAAAAGTCCATTACGGACACACGCTTTCTATGGCAATTCCCTCCACCAGGCCCTCGTTACGTGAAGCCGCTCACCAGCACGTTTCTTCGAGAAACGTAGCGTTCCAGCCCAGTCATTGGTTAGTGATTGTTCTCTCCTTTGAGGAGAGGTTTCCAAAATTTGTCTGACCACAATGTGAATTGGGTCGGATCTTAAAAGTACCTCAAACTTGGGTAATTAAACCAAAGCTGATGGTGTGCTGCGTGACAACTAGCTAGGCGAACCCTTATCGCAGTCCGGCGCCGCGGTGGATGGTTGGAACCCGTCTCAGTGCAACCAAGCGGCTTGCACTAAAGCTTCTACTCAGACGCGGTATTCATCGCCTTCCTCGAGGGGGAATGCCACTCCGGAGGGAGTACTCGAATATGTACAGCAAGCACCGCACGAGAAAATAATTTTCTTTTCGAAATTCTTTCCTCTCGGTCGCGCCATTAAATTCCTTCTGTTTCTGAGTAGACGTATAGATTCCCGTAGCAGTGCGAGCTGTGAAACGAAGGCACGGACTGGGACTATGGATTTTGTAGAGGAGTGTGAAGGTGGTGGAAGGACGGCGTCCAGACGGCGAATGCGCAGCAAGATCCTCGTCCTGGCAGCCGTCCTGTCGTCCCTCGACCCGCTGCTGCTCGCAGTCGCGGGCTGGACGAAGGCTAGGATGAGTAGGAGGTCCCGGCTTGCTTCCCTGACAAGATCCAGCGACGTGCAAGGCAAGGATCACCTGTTCGCCACTCGCCATGTGTGCGACTAGCGCAGCACACACGTTCGCTTACGGCCATACCACGTTGAAAGCACGCCATCCCGTCCGATCTGGCAAGTTAAGCAACGTTGGGCCTGGTTAGTACTTGGATCGGAGACGGCTTGGGAATCCCAGGTGTCGTAAGCTTTTGCGTATTTCAAAAAAAAATCATTGATCATTGGGAAGCTTTTTCCTCTTGCCAAAAAAAGAAAACATTTTATATTATTTGATCTTTGCGGAGCGTTTCTTCATCGATTCCTAACGTTCGATTCAATTTATTCTAAAAAATTCAAGCTACTTTTAAAATTTAATTAGTTTTTCATGTTCTTCGGTCACTCTACTCTTCAAAAGTCCATTACGGACACACGCTTTCTATGGCAATTCCCTCCACCAGGCCCTCGTTACGTGAAGCCGCTCACCAGCACGTTTCTTCGAGAAACGTAGCGTTCCAGCCCAGTCATTGGTTAGTGATTGTTCTCTCCTTTGAGGAGAGGTTTCCAAAATTTGTCTGACCACAATGTGAATTGGGTCGGATCTTAAAAGTACCTCAAACTTGGGTAATTAAACCAAAGCTGATGGTGTGCTGCGTGACAACTAGCTAGGCGAACCCTTATCGCAGTCCGGCGCCGCGGTGGATGGTTGGAACCCGTCTCAGTGCAACCAAGCGGCTTGCACTAAAGCTTCTACTCAGCCGCGGTATTCATCGCCTTCCTCGAGGGGGAATGCCACTCCGGAGGGAGTACTCGAATATGTACAGCAAGCACCGCACGAGAAAATAATTTTCTTTTCGAAATTCTTTCCTCTCGGTCGCGCCATTAAATTCCTTCTGTTTCTGAGTAGACGTATAGATTCCCGTAGCAGTGCGAGCTGTGAAACGAAGGCACGGACTGGGACTATGGATTTTGTAGAGGAGTGTGAAGGTGGTGGAAGGACGGCGTCCAGACGGCGAATGCGCAGCAAGATCCTCGTCCTGGCAGCCGTCCTGTCGTCCCTCGACCCGCTGCTGCTCGCAGTCGCGGGCTGGACGAAGGCTAGGATGAGTAGGAGGTCCCGGCTTGCTTCCCTGACAAGATCCAGCGACGTGCAAGGCAAGGATCACCTGTTCGCCACTCGCCATGTGTGCGACTAGCGCAGCACACACGTTCGCTTACGGCCATACCACGTTGAAAGCACGCCATCCCGTCCGATCTGGCAAGTTAAGCAACGTTGGGCCTGGTTAGTACTTGGATCGGAGACGGCTTGGGAATCCCAGGTGTCGTAAGCTTTTGCGTATTTCAAAAAAAAATCATTGATCATTGGGAAGCTTTTTCCTCTTGCCAAAAAAAGAAAACATTTTATATTATTTGATCTTTGCGGAGCGTTTCTTCAACGATTCCTAACGTTCGATTCAATTTATTCTAAAAAATTCAAGCTACTTTTAAAATTTAATTAGTTTTTCATGTTCTTCGGTCACTCTACTCTTCAAAAGTCCATTACGGACACACGCTTTCTATGGCAATTCCCTCCACCAGGCCCTCGTTACGTGAAGCCGCTCACCAGCACGTTTCTTCGAGAAACGTAGCGTTCCAGCCCAGTCATTGGTTAGTGATTGTTCTCTCCTTTGAGGAGAGGTTTCCAAAATTTGTCTGACCACAATGTGAATTGGGTCGGATCTTAAAAGTACCTCAAACTTGGGTAATTAAACCAAAGCTGATGGTGTGCTGCGTGACAACTAGCTAGGCGAACCCTTATCGCAGTCCGGCGCCGCGGTGGATGGTTGGAACCCGTCTCAGTGCAACCAAGCGGCTTGCACTAAAGCTTCTACTCAGCCGCGGTATTCATCGCCTTCCTCGAGGGGGAATGCCACTCCGGAGGGAGTACTCGAATATGTACAGCAAGCACCGCACGAGAAAATAATTTTCTTTTCGAAATTCTTTCCTCTCGGTCGCGCCATTAAATTCCTTCTGTTTCTGAGTAGACGTATAGATTCCCGTAGCAGTGCGAGCTGTGAAACGAAGGCACGGACTGGGACTATGGATTTTGTAGAGGAGTGTGAAGGTGGTGGAAGGACGGCGTCCAGACGGCGAATGCGCAGCAAGATCCTCGTCCTGGCAGCCGTCCTGTCGTCCCTCGACCCGCTGCTGCTCGCAGTCGCGGGCTGGACGAAGGCTAGGATGAGTAGGAGGTCCCGGCTTGCTTCCCTGACAAGATCCAGCGACGTGCAAGGCAAGGATCACCTGTTCGCCACTCGCCATGTGTGCGACTAGCGCAGCACACACGTTCGCTTACGGCCATACCACGTTGAAAGCACGCCATCCCGTCCGATCTGGCAAGTTAAGCAACGTTGGGCCTGGTTAGTACTTGGATCGGAGACGGCTTGGGAATCCCAGGTGTCGTAAGCTTTTGCGTATTTCAAAAAAAAATCATTGATCATTGGGAAGCTTTTTCCTCTTGCCAAAAAAAGAAAACATTTTATATTATTTGATCTTTGCGGAGCGTTTCTTCAACGATTCCTAACGTTCGATTCAATTTATTCTAAAAAATTCAAGCTACTTTTAAAATTTAATTAGTTTTTCATGTTCTTCGGTCACTCTACTCTTCAAAAGTCCATTACGGACACACGCTTTCTATGGCAATTCCCTCCACCAGGCCCTCGTTACGTGAAGCCGCTCACCAGCACGTTTCTTCGAGAAACGTAGCGTTCCAGCCCAGTCATTGGTTAGTGATTGTTCTCTCCTTTGAGGAGAGGTTTCCAAAATTTGTCTGACCACAATGTGAATTGGGTCGGATCTTAAAAGTACCTCAAACTTGGGTAATTAAACCAAAGCTGATGGTGTGCTGCGTGACAACTAGCTAGGCGAACCCTTATCGCAGTCCGGCGCCGCGGTGGATGGTTGGAACCCGTCTCAGTGCAACCAAGCGGCTTGCACTAAAGCTTCTACTCAGCCGCGGTATTCATCGCCTTCCTCGAGGGGGAATGCCACTCCGGAGGGAGTACTCGAATATGTACAGCAAGCACCGCACGAGAAAATAATTTTCTTTTCGAAATTCTTTCCTCTCGGTCGCGCCATTAAATTCCTTCTGTTTCTGAGTAGACGTATAGATTCCCGTAGCAGTGCGAGCTGTGAAACGAAGGCACGGACTGGGACTATGGATTTTGTAGAGGAGTGTGAAGGTGGTGGAAGGACGGCGTCCAGACGGCGAATGCGCAGCAAGATCCTCGTCCTGGCAGCCGTCCTGTCGTCCCTCGACCCGCTGCTGCTCGCAGTCGCGGGCTGGACGAAGGCTAGGATGAGTAGGAGGTCCCGGCTTGCTTCCCTGACAAGATCCAGCGACGTGCAAGGCAAGGATCACCTGTTCGCCACTCGCCATGTGTGCGACTAGCGCAGCACACACGTTCGCTTACGGCCATACCACGTTGAAAGCACGCCATCCCGTCCGATCTGGCAAGTTAAGCAACGTTGGGCCTGGTTAGTACTTGGATCGGAGACGGCTTGGGAATCCCAGGTGTCGTAAGCTTTTGCGTATTTCAAAAAAAAATCATTGATCATTGGGAAGCTTTTTCCTCTTGCCAAAAAAAGAAAACATTTTATATTATTTGATCTTTGCGGAGCGTTTCTTCAACGATTCCTAACGTTCGATTCAATTTATTCTAAAAAATTTAAGCTACTTTTAAAATTTAATTAGTTTTTCATGTTCTTCGGTCACTCTACTCTTCAAAAGTCCATTACGGACACACGCTTTCTATGGCAATTCCCTCCACCAGGCCCTCGTTACGTGAAGCCGCTCACCAGCACGTTTCTTCGAGAAACGTAGCGTTCCAGCCCAGTCATTGGTTAGTGATTGTTCTCTCCTTTGAGGAGAGGTTTCCAAAATTTGTCTGACCACAATGTGAATTGGGTCGGATCTTAAAAGTACCTCAAACTTGGGTAATTAAACCAAAGCTGATGGTGTGCTGCGTGACAACTAGCTAGGCGAACCCTTATCGCAGTCCGGCGCCGCGGTGGATGGTTGGAACCCGTCTCAGTGCAACCAAGCGGCTTGCACTAAAGCTTCTACTCAGCCGCGGTATTCATCGCCTTCCTCGAGGGGGAATGCCACTCCGGAGGGAGTACTCGAATATGTACAGCAAGCACCGCACGAGAAAATAATTTTCTTTTCGAAATTCTTTCCTCTCGGTCGCGCCATTAAATTCCTTCTGTTTCTGAGTAGACGTATAGATTCCCGTAGCAGTGCGAGCTGTGAAACGAAGGCACGGACTGGGACTATGGATTTTGTAGAGGAGTGTGAAGGTGGTGGAAGGACGGCGTCCAGACGGCGAATGCGCAGCAAGATCCTCGTCCTGGCAGCCGTCCTGTCGTCCCTCGACCCGCTGCTGCTCGCAGTCGCGGGCTGGACGAAGGCTAGGATGAGTAGGAGGTCCCGGCTTGCTTCCCTGACAAGATCCAGCGACGTGCAAGGCAAGGATCACCTGTTCGCCACTCGCCATGTGTGCGACTAGCGCAGCACACACGTTCGCTTACGGCCATACCACGTTGAAAGCACGCCATCCCGTCCGATCTGGCAAGTTAAGCAACGTTGGGCCTGGTTAGTACTTGGATCGGAGACGGCTTGGGAATCCCAGGTGTCGTAAGCTTTTGCGTATTTCAAAAAAAAATCATTGATCATTGGGAAGCTTTTTCCTCTTGCCAAAAAAAGAAAACATTTTATATTATTTGATCTTTGCGGAGCGTTTCTTCAACGATTCCTAACGTTCGATTCAATTTATTCTAAAAAATTCAAGCTACTTTTAAAATTTAATTAGTTTTTCATGTTCTTCGGTCACTCTACTCTTCAAAAGTCCATTACGGACACACGCTTTCTATGGCAATTCCCTCCACCAGGCCCTCGTTACGTGAAGCCGCTCACCAGCACGTTTCTTCGAGAAACGTAGCGTTCCAGCCCAGTCATTGGTTAGTGATTGTTCTCTCCTTTGAGGAGAGGTTTCCAAAATTTGTCTGACCACAATGTGAATTGGGTCGGATCTTAAAAGTACCTCAAACTTGGGTAATTAAACCAAAGCTGATGGTGTGCTGCGTGACAACTAGCTAGGCGAACCCTTATCGCAGTCCGGCGCCGCGGTGGATGGTTGGAACCCGTCTCAGTGCAACCAAGCGGCTTGCACTAAAGCTTCTACTCAGCCGCGGTATTCATCGCCTTCCTCGAGGGGGAATGCCACTCCGGAGGGAGTACTCGAATATGTACAGCAAGCACCGCACGAGAAAATAATTTTCTTTTCGAAATTCTTTCCTCTCGGTCGCGCCATTAAATTCCTTCTGTTTCTGAGTAGACGTATAGATTCCCGTAGCAGTGCGAGCTGTGAAACGAAGGCACGGACTGGGACTATGGATTTTGTAGAGGAGTGTGAAGGTGGTGGAAGGACGGCGTCCAGACGGCGAATGCGCAGCAAGATCCTCGTCCTGGCAGCCGTCCTGTCGTCCCTCGACCCGCTGCTGCTCGCAGTCGCGGGCTGGACGAAGGCTAGGATGAGTAGGAGGTCCCGGCTTGCTTCCCTGACAAGATCCAGCGACGTGCAAGGCAAGGATCACCTGTTCGCCACTCGCCATGTGTGCGACTAGCGCAGCACACACGTTCGCTTACGGCCATACCACGTTGAAAGCACGCCATCCCGTCCGATCTGGCAAGTTAAGCAACGTTGGGCCTGGTTAGTACTTGGATCGGAGACGGCTTGGGAATCCCAGGTGTCGTAAGCTTTTGCGTATTTCAAAAAAAAATCATTGATCATTGGGAAGCTTTTTCCTCTTGCCAAAAAAAGAAAACATTTTATATTATTTGATCTTTGCGGAGCGTTTCTTCAACGATTCCTAACGTTCGATTCAATTTATTCTAAAAAATTCAAGCTACTTTTAAAATTTAATTAGTTTTTCATGTTCTTCGGTCACTCTACTCTTCAAAAGTCCATTACGGACACACGCTTTCTATGGCAATTCCCTCCACCAGGCCCTCGTTACGTGAAGCCGCTCACCAGCACGTTTCTTCGAGAAACGTAGCGTTCCAGCCCAGTCATTGGTTAGTGATTGTTCTCTCCTTTGAGGAGAGGTTTCCAAAATTTGTCTGACCACAATGTGAATTGGGTCGGATCTTAAAAGTACCTCAAACTTGGGTAATTAAACCAAAGCTGATGGTGTGCTGCGTGACAACTAGCTAGGCGAACCCTTATCGCAGTCCGGCGCCGCGGTGGATGGTTGGAACCCGTCTCAGTGCAACCAAGCGGCTTGCACTAAAGCTTCTACTCAGCCGCGGTATTCATCGCCTTCCTCGAGGGGGAATGCCACTCCGGAGGGAGTACTCGAATATGTACAGCAAGCACCGCACGAGAAAATAATTTTCTTTTCGAAATTCTTTCCTCTCGGTCGCGCCATTAAATTCCTTCTGTTTCTGAGTAGACGTATAGATTCCCGTAGCAGTGCGAGCTGTGAAACGAAGGCACGGACTGGGACTATGGATTTTGTAGAGGAGTGTGAAGGTGGTGGAAGGACGGCGTCCAGACGGCGAATGCGCAGCAAGATCCTCGTCCTGGCAGCCGTCCTGTCGTCCCTCGACCCGCTGCTGCTCGCAGTCGCGGGCTGGACGAAGGCTAGGATGAGTAGGAGGTCCCGGCTTGCTTCCCTGACAAGATCCAGCGACGTGCAAGGCAAGGATCACCTGTTCGCCACTCGCCATGTGTGCGACTAGCGCAGCACACACGTTCGCTTACGGCCATACCACGTTGAAAGCACGCCATCCCGTCCGATCTGGCAAGTTAAGCAACGTTGGGCCTGGTTAGTACTTGGATCGGAGACGGCTTGGGAATCCCAGGTGTCGTAAGCTTTTGCGTATTTCAAAAAAAAATCATTGATCATTGGGAAGCTTTTTCCTCTTGCCAAAAAAAGAAAACATTTTATATTATTTGATCTTTGCGGAGCGTTTCTTCAACGATTCCTAACGTTCGATTCAATTTATTCTAAAAAATTCAAGCTACTTTTAAAATTTAATTAGTTTTTCATGTTCTTCGGTCACTCTACTCTTCAAAAGTCCATTACGGACACACGCTTTCTATGGCAATTCCCTCCACCAGGCCCTCGTTACGTGAAGCCGCTCACCAGCACGTTTCTTCGAGAAACGTAGCGTTCCAGCCCAGTCATTGGTTAGTGATTTTAGTGATTGTTCTCTCCTTTGAGGAGAGGTTTCCAAAATTTGTCTGACCACAATGTGAATTGGGTCGGATCTTAAAAGTACCTCAAACTTGGGTAATTAAACCAAAGCTGATGGTGTGCTGCGTGACAACTAGCTAGGCGAACCCTTATCGCAGTCCGGCGCCGCGGTGGATGGTTGGAACCCGTCTCAGTGCAACCAAGCGGCTTGCACTAAAGCTTCTACTCAGCCGCGGTATTCATCGCCTTCCTCGAGGGGGAATGCCACTCCGGAGGGAGTACTCGAATATGTACAGCAAGCACCGCACGAGAAAATAATTTTTTTTTCGAAATTCTTTCCTCTCGGTCGCGCCATTAAATTCCTTCTGTTTCTGAGTAGACGTATAGATTCCCGTAGCAGTGCGAGCTGTGAAACGAAGGCACGGACTGGGACTATGGATTTTGTAGAGGAGTGTGAAGGTGGTGGAAGGACGGCGTCCAGACGGCGAATGCGCAGCAAGATCCTCGTCCTGGCAGCCGTCCTGTCGTCCCTCGACCCGCTGCTGCTCGCAGTCGCGGGCTGGACGAAGGCTAGGATGAGTAGGAGGTCCCGGCTTGCTTCCCTGACAAGATCCAGCGACGTGCAAGGCAAGGATCACCTGTTCGCCACTCGCCATGTGTGCGACTAGCGCAGCACACACGTTCGCTTACGGCCATACCACGTTGAAAGCACGCCATCCCGTCCGATCTGGCAAGTTAAGCAACGTTGGGCCTGGTTAGTACTTGGATCGGAGACGGCTTGGGAATCCCAGGTGTCGTAAGCTTTTGCGTATTTCAAAAAAAAATCATTGATCATTGGGAAGCTTTTTCCTCTTGCCAAAAAAAGAAAACATTTTATATTATTTGATCTTTGCGGAGCGTTTCTTCAACGATTCCTAACGTTCGATTCAATTTATTCTAAAAAATTCAAGCTACTTTTAAAATTTAATTAGTTTTTCATGTTCTTCGGTCACTCTACTCTTCAAAAGTCCATTACGGACACACGCTTTCTATGGCAATTCCCTCCACCAGGCCCTCGTTACGTGAAGCCGCTCACCAGCACGTTTCTTCGAGAAACGTAGCGTTCCAGCCCAGTCATTGGTTAGTGATTGTTCTCTCCTTTGAGGAGAGGTTTCCAAAATTTGTCTGACCACAATGTGAATTGGGTCGGATCTTAAAAGTACCTCAAACTTGGGTAATTAAACCAAAGCTGATGGTGTGCTGCGTGACAACTAGCTAGGCGAACCCTTATCGCAGTCCGGCGCCGCGGTGGATGGTTGGAACCCGTCTCAGTGCAACCAAGCGGCTTGCACTAAAGCTTCTACTCAGCCGCGGTATTCATCGCCTTCCTCGAGGGGGAATGCCACTCCGGAGGGAGTACTCGAATATGTACAGCAAGCACCGCACGAGAAAATAATTTTCTTTTCGAAATTCTTTCCTCTCGGTCGCGCCATTAAATTCCTTCTGTTTCTGAGTAGACGTATAGATTCCCGTAGCAGTGCGAGCTGTGAAACGAAGGCACGGACTGGGACTATGGATTTTGTAGAGGAGTGTGAAGGTGGTGGAAGGACGGCGTCCAGACGGCGAATGCGCAGCAAGATCCTCGTCCTGGCAGCCGTCCTGTCGTCCCTCGACCCGCTGCTGCTCGCAGTCGCGGGCTGGACGAAGGCTAGGATGAGTAGGAGGTCCCGGCTTGCTTCCCTGACAAGATCCAGCGACGTGCAAGGCAAGGATCACCTGTTCGCCACTCGCCATGTGTGCGACTAGCGCAGCACACACGTTCGCTTACGGCCATACCACGTTGAAAGCACGCCATCCCGTCCGATCTGGCAAGTTAAGCAACGTTGGGCCTGGTTAGTACTTGGATCGGAGACGGCTTGGGAATCCCAGGTGTCGTAAGCTTTTGCGTATTTCAAAAAAAAATCATTGATCATTGGGAAGCTTTTTCCTCTTGCCAAAAAAAGAAAACATTTTATATTATTTGATCTTTGCGGAGCGTTTCTTCAACGATTCCTAACGTTCGATTCAATTTATTCTAAAAAATTCAAGCTACTTTTAAAATTTAATTAGTTTTTCATGTTCTTCGGTCACTCTACTCTTCAAAAGTCCATTACGGACACACGCTTTCTATGGCAATTCCCTCCACCAGGCCCTCGTTACGTGAAGCCGCTCACCAGCACGTTTCTTCGAGAAACGTAGCGTTCCAGCCCAGTCATTGGTTAGTGATTGTTCTCTCCTTTGAGGAGAGGTTTCCAAAATTTGTCTGACCACAATGTGAATTGGGTCGGATCTTAAAAGTACCTCAAACTTGGGTAATTAAACCAAAGCTGATGGTGTGCTGCGTGACAACTAGCTAGGCGAACCCTTATCGCAGTCCGGCGCCGCGGTGGATGGTTGGAACCCGTCTCAGTGCAACCAAGCGGCTTGCACTAAAGCTTCTACTCAGCCGCGGTATTCATCGCCTTCCTCGAGGGGGAATGCCACTCCGGAGGGAGTACTCGAATATGTACAGCAAGCACCGCACGAGAAAATAATTTTCTTTTCGAAATTCTTTCCTCTCGGTCGCGCCATTAAATTCCTTCTGTTTCTGAGTAGACGTATAGATTCCCGTAGCAGTGCGAGCTGTGAAACGAAGGCACGGACTGGGACTATGGATTTTGTAGAGGAGTGTGAAGGTGGTGGAAGGACGGCGTCCAGACGGCGAATGCGCAGCAAGATCCTCGTCCTGGCAGCCGTCCTGTCGTCCCTCGACCCGCTGCTGCTCGCAGTCGCGGGCTGGACGAAGGCTAGGATGAGTAGGAGGTCCCGGCTTGCTTCCCTGACAAGATCCAGCGACGTGCAAGGCAAGGATCACCTGTTCGCCACTCGCCATGTGTGCGACTAGCGCAGCACACACGTTCGCTTACGGCCATACCACGTTGAAAGCACGCCATCCCGTCCGATCTGGCAAGTTAAGCAACGTTGGGCCTGGTTAGTACTTGGATCGGAGACGGCTTGGGAATCCCAGGTGTCGTAAGCTTTTGCGTATTTCAAAAAAAAATCATTGATCATTGGGAAGCTTTTTCCTCTTGCCAAAAAAAGAAAACATTTTATATTATTTGATCTTTGCGGAGCGTTTCTTCAACGATTCCTAACGTTCGATTCAATTTATTCTAAAAAATTCAAGCTACTTTTAAAATTTAATTAGTTTTTCATGTTCTTCGGTCACTCTACTCTTCAAAAGTCCATTACGGACACACGCTTTCTATGGCAATTCCCTCCACCAGGCCCTCGTTACGTGAAGCCGCTCACCAGCACGTTTCTTCGAGAAACGTAGCGTTCCAGCCCAGTCATTGGTTAGTGATTGTTCTCTCCTTTGAGGAGAGGTTTCCAAAATTTGTCTGACCACAATGTGAATTGGGTCGGATCTTAAAAGTACCTCAAACTTGGGTAATTAAACCAAAGCTGATGGTGTGCTGCGTGACAACTAGCTAGGCGAACCCTTATCGCAGTCCGGCGCCGCGGTGGATGGTTGGAACCCGTCTCAGTGCAACCAAGCGGCTTGCACTAAAGCTTCTACTCAGCCGCGGTATTCATCGCCTTCCTCGAGGGGGAATGCCACTCCGGAGGGAGTACTCGAATATGTACAGCAAGCACCGCACGAGAAAATAATTTTCTTTTCGAAATTCTTTCCTCTCGGTCGCGCCATTAAATTCCTTCTGTTTCTGAGTAGACGTATAGATTCCCGTAGCAGTGCGAGCTGTGAAACGAAGGCACGGACTGGGACTATGGATTTTGTAGAGGAGTGTGAAGGTGGTGGAAGGACGGCGTCCAGACGGCGAATGCGCAGCAAGATCCTCGTCCTGGCAGCCGTCCTGTCGTCCCTCGACCCGCTGCTGCTCGCAGTCGCGGGCTGGACGAAGGCTAGGATGAGTAGGAGGTCCCGGCTTGCTTCCCTGACAAGATCCAGCGACGTGCAAGGCAAGGATCACCTGTTCGCCACTCGCCATGTGTGCGACTAGCGCAGCACACACGTTCGCTTACGGCCATACCACGTTGAAAGCACGCCATCCCGTCCGATCTGGCAAGTTAAGCAACGTTGGGCCTGGTTAGTACTTGGATCGGAGACGGCTTGGGAATCCCAGGTGTCGTAAGCTTTTGCGTATTTCAAAAAAAAATCATTGATCATTGGGAAGCTTTTTCCTCTTGCCAAAAAAAGAAAACATTTTATATTATTTGATCTTTGCGGAGCGTTTCTTCAACGATTCCTAACGTTCGATTCAATTTATTCTAAAAAATTCAAGCTACTTTTAAAATTTAATTAGTTTTTCATGTTCTTCGGTCACTCTACTCTTCAAAAGTCCATTACGGACACACGCTTTCTATGGCAATTCCCTCCACCAGGCCCTCGTTACGTGAAGCCGCTCACCAGCACGTTTCTTCGAGAAACGTAGCGTTCCAGCCCAGTCATTGGTTAGTGATTGTTCTCTCCTTTGAGGAGAGGTTTCCAAAATTTGTCTGACCACAATGTGAATTGGGTCGGATCTTAAAAGTACCTCAAACTTGGGTAATTAAACCAAAGCTGATGGTGTGCTGCGTGACAACTAGCTAGGCGAACCCTTATCGCAGTCCGGCGCCGCGGTGGATGGTTGGAACCCGTCTCAGTGCAACCAAGCGGCTTGCACTAAAGCTTCTACTCAGCCGCGGTATTCATCGCCTTCCTCGAGGGGGAATGCCACTCCGGAGGGAGTACTCGAATATGTACAGCAAGCACCGCACGAGAAAATAATTTTCTTTTCGAAATTCTTTCCTCTCGGTCGCGCCATTAAATTCCTTCTGTTTCTGAGTAGACGTATAGATTCCCGTAGCAGTGCGAGCTGTGAAACGAAGGCACGGACTGGGACTATGGATTTTGTAGAGGAGTGTGAAGGTGGTGGAAGGACGGCGTCCAGACGGCGAATGCGCAGCAAGATCCTCGTCCTGGCAGCCGTCCTGTCGTCCCTCGACCCGCTGCTGCTCGCAGTCGCGGGCTGGACGAAGGCTAGGATGAGTAGGAGGTCCCGGCTTGCTTCCCTGACAAGATCCAGCGACGTGCAAGGCAAGGATCACCTGTTCGCCACTCGCCATGTGTGCGACTAGCGCAGCACACACGTTCGCTTACGGCCATACCACGTTGAAAGCACGCCATCCCGTCCGATCTGGCAAGTTAAGCAACGTTGGGCCTGGTTAGTACTTGGATCGGAGACGGCTTGGGAATCCCAGGTGTCGTAAGCTTTTGCGTATTTCAAAAAAAAATCATTGATCATTGGGAAGCTTTTTCCTCTTGCCAAAAAAAGAAAACATTTTATATTATTTGATCTTTGCGGAGCGTTTCTTCAACGATTCCTAACGTTCGATTCAATTTATTCTAAAAAATTCAAGCTACTTTTAAAATTTAATTAGTTTTTCATGTTCTTCGGTCACTCTACTCTTCAAAAGTCCATTACGGACACACGCTTTCTATGGCAATTCCCTCCACCAGGCCCTCGTTACGTGAAGCCGCTCACCAGCACGTTTCTTCGAGAAACGTAGCGTTCCAGCCCAGTCATTGGTTAGTGATTGTTCTCTCCTTTGAGGAGAGGTTTCCAAAATTTGTCTGACCACAATGTGAATTGGGTCGGATCTTAAAAGTACCTCAAACTTGG
This sequence comes from Heligmosomoides polygyrus bakeri, assembly GCA_947359475.1. Taxonomy (NCBI): domain Eukaryota; kingdom Metazoa; phylum Nematoda; class Chromadorea; order Rhabditida; family Heligmosomidae; genus Heligmosomoides; species Heligmosomoides polygyrus. Next base: position 84,504,205 of record OX375866.1, on the reverse strand, counting down.
GTAATTAAACCAAAGCTGATGGTGTGCTGCGTGACAACTAGCTAGGCGAACCCTTATCGCAGTCCGGCGCCGCGGTGGATGGTTGGAACCCGTCTCAGTGCAACCAAGCGGCTTGCACTAAAGCTTCTACTCAGCCGCGGTATTCATCGCCTTCCTCGAGGGGGAATGCCACTCCGGAGGGAGTACTCGAATATGTACAGCAAGCACCGCACGAGAAAATAATTTTCTTTTCGAAATTCTTTCCTCTCGGTCGCGCCATTAAATTCCTTCTGTTTCTGAGTAGACGTATAGATTCCCGTAGCAGTGCGAGCTGTGAAACGAAGGCACGGACTGGGACTATGGATTTTGTAGAGGAGTGTGAAGGTGGTGGAAGGACGGCGTCCAGACGGCGAATGCGCAGCAAGATCCTCGTCCTGGCAGCCGTCCTGTCGTCCCTCGACCCGCTGCTGCTCGCAGTCGCGGGCTGGACGAAGGCTAGGATGAGTAGGAGGTCCCGGCTTGCTTCCCTGACAAGATCCAGCGACGTGCAAGGCAAGGATCACCTGTTCGCCACTCGCCATGTGTGCGACTAGCGCAGCACACACGTTCGCTTACGGCCATACCACGTTGAAAGCACGCCATCCCGTCCGATCTGGCAAGTTAAGCAACGTTGGGCCTGGTTAGTACTTGGATCGGAGACGGCTTGGGAATCCCAGGTGTCGTAAGCTTTTGCGTATTTCAAAAAAAAATCATTGATCATTGGGAAGCTTTTTCCTCTTGCCAAAAAAAGAAAACATTTTATTTATTTGATCTTTGCGGAGCGTTTCTTCAACGATTCCTAACGTTCGATTCAATTTATTCTAAAAAATTCAAGCTACTTTTAAAATTTAATTAGTTTTTCATGTTCTTCGGTCACTCTACTCTTCAAAAGTCCATTACGGACACACGCTTTCTATGGCAATTCCTCCACCAGGCCCTCGTTACGTGAAGCCGCTCACCAGCACGTTTCTTCGAGAAACGTAGCGTTCCAGCCCAGTCATTGGTTAGTGATTGTTCTCTCCTTTGAGGAGAGGTTTCCAAAATTGTCTGACCACAATGTGAATTGGGTCGGATCTTAAAAGTACCTCAAACTTGGGTAATTAAACCAAAGCTGATGGTGTGCTGCGTGACAACTAGCTAGGCGAACCCTTATCGCAGTCCGGCGCCGCGGTGGATGGTTGGAACCCGTCTCAGTGCAACCAAGCGGCTTGCACTAAAGCTTCTACTCAGCCGCGGTATTCATCGCCTTCCTCGAGGGGGAATGCCACTCCGGAAGGAGTACTCGAATATGTACAGCAAGCACCGCACGAGAAAATAATTTTCTTTTCGAAATTCTTTCCTCTCGGTCGCGCCATTAAATTCCTTCTGTTCTGAGTAGACGTATAGATTCCCGTAGCAGTGCGAGCTGTGAAACGAAGGCACGGACTGGGACTATGGATTTTGTAGAGGAGTGTGAAGGTGGTGGAAGGACGGCGTCCAGACGGCGAATGCGCAGCAAGATCCTCGTCCTGGCAGCCGTCCTGTCGTCCCTCGACCCGCTGCTGCTCGCAGTCGCGGGCTGGACGAAGGCTAGGATGAGTAGGAGGTCCCGGCTTGCTTCCCTGACAAGATCCAGCGACGTGCAAGGCAAGGATCACCTGTTCGCCACTCGCCATGTGTGCGACTAGCGCAGCACACACGTTCGCTTACGGCCATACCACGTTGAAAGCACGCCATCCCGTCCGATCTGGCAAGTTAAGCAACGTTGGGCCTGGTTAGTACTTGGATCGGAGACGGCTTGGGAATCCCAGGTGTCGTAAGCTTTTGCGTATTTCAAAAAAAAATCATTGATCATTGGGAAGCTTTTTCCTCTTGCCAAAAAAAGAAACATTTTATATTATTTGATCTTTGCGGAGCGTTTCTTCAACGATTCCTAACGTTCGATTCAATTTATTCTAAAAAATTCAAGCTACTTTTAAAATTTAATTAGTTTTTCATGTTCTTCGGTCACTCTACTCTTCAAAAGTCCATTACGGACACACGCTTTCTATGGCAATTCCCTCCACCAGGCCCTCGTTACGTGAAGCCGCTCACCAGCACGTTTCTTCGAGAAACGTAGCGTTCCAGCCCAGTCATTGGTTAGTGATTGTTCTCTCCTTTGAGGAGAGGTTTCCAAAATTTGTCTGACCACAATGTGAATTGGGTCGGATCTTAAAAGTACCTCAAACTTGGGTAATTAAACCAAAGCTGATGGTGTGCTGCGTGACAACTAGCTAGGCGAACCCTTATCGCAGTCCGGCGCCGCGGTGGATGGTTGGAACCCGTCTCAGTGCAACCAAGCGGCTTGCACTAAAGCTTCTACTCAGCAGCGGTATTCATCGCCTTCCTCGAGGGGGAATGCCACTCCGGAGGGAGTACTCGAATATGTACAGCAAGCACCGCACGAGAAAATAATTTTCTTTTCGAAATTCTTTCCTCTCGGTCGCGCCATTAAATTCCTTCTGTTTCTGAGTAGACGTATAGATTCCCGTAGCAGTGCGAGCTGTAAAACGAAGGCACGGACTGGGACTATGGATTTTGTAGAGGAGTGTGAAGGTGGTGGAAGGACGGCGTCCAGACGGCGAATGCGCAGCAAGATCCTCGTCCTGGCAGCCGTCCTGTCGTCCCTCGACCCACTGCTGCTCGCAGTCGCGGGCTGGACGAAGGCTAGGATGAGTAGGAGGTCCCGGCTTGCTTCCCTGACAAGATCCAGCGACGTGCAAGGCAAGGATCACCTGTTCGCCACTCGCCATGTGTGCGACTAGCGCAGCACACACGTTCGCTTACGGCCATACCACGTTGAAAGCACGCCATCCCGTCCGATCTGGCAAGTTAAGCAACGTTGGGCCTGGTTAGTACTTGGATCGGAGACGGCTTGGGAATCCCAGGTGTCGTAAGCTTTTGCGTATTTCAAAAAAAAATCATTGATCATTGGGAAGCTTTTTCCTCTTGCCAAAAAAAGAAAACATTTTATATTATTTGATCTTTGCGGAGCGTTTCTTCAACGATTCCTAACGTTCGATTCAATTTATTCTAAAAAATTCAAGCTACTTTTAAAATTTAATTAGTTTTTCATGTTCTTCGGTCACTCTACTCTTCAAAAGTCCATTACGGACACACGCTTTCTATGGCAATTCCCTCCACCAGGCCTCGTTACGTGAAGCCGCTCACCAGCACGTTTCTTCGAGAAACGTAGCGTTCCAGCCCAGTCATTGGTTAGTGATTGTTCTCTCCTTTGAGGAGAGGTTTCCAAAATTTGTCTGACCACAATGTGAATTGGGTCGGATCTTAAAAGTACCTCAAACTTGGGTAATTAAACCAAAGCTGATGGTGTGCTGCGTGACAACTAGCTAGGCGAACCCTTATCGCAGTCCGGCGCCGCGGTGGATGGTTGGAACCCGTCTCAGTGCAACCAAGCGGCTTGCACTAAAGCTTCTACTCAGCCGCGGTATTCATCGCCTTCCTCGAGGGGGAATGCCACTCCGGAGGGAGTACTCGAATATGTACAGCAAGCACCGCACGAGAAATAATTTTCTTTTCGAAATTCTTTCCTCTCGGTCGCGCCATTAAATTCCTTCTGTTTCTGAGTAGACGTATAGATTCCCGTAGCAGTGCGAGCTGTGAAACGAAGGCACGGACTGGGACTATGGATTTTGTAGAGGAGTGTGAAGGTGGTGGAAGGACGGCGTCCAGACGGCGAATGCGCAGCAAGATCCTCGTCCTGGCAGCCGTCCTGTCGTCCCTCGACCCGCTGCTGCTCGCAGTCGGGGCTGGACGAAGGCTAGGATGAGTAGGAGGTCCCGGCTTGCTTCCCTGACAAGATCCAGCGACGTGCAAGGCAAGGATCACCTGTTCGCCACTCGCCATGTGTGCGACTAGCGCAGCACACACGTTCGCTTACGGCCATAGCACGTTGAAAGCACGCCATCCCGTCCGATCTGGCAAGTTAAGCAACGTTGGGCCTGGTTAGTACTTGGATCGGAGACGGCTTGGGAATCCCAGGTGTCGTAAGCTTTTGCGTATTTCAAAAAAAAATCATTGATCATTGAGAGGGTTCGTGATTGATTGATGATGTGGGTGATTGTGCGCCTCTAATGGTTGTCGGGACTTTATTACCCACCGCCGTCCCTACCGCCCCTTTCCTTTTATACTACGAGCTGAAACAGGAAGTTTCTCGAGCGCAGTTGGCGATTTCACGGCGGCAGTTGTAGCTGTCAGGTAGTGTCATGAGAATCTGTCTAGGTTGCGCACATCGTAACTCTCCTCTTACTCGGAAACCTAGGATCGACCGCTGCAGGGTAGACTGCTCTCGCAGTTCTGGCTACCCCGATGTTCCATTTTGCGATCCCTGATTCGTGCCCACCACTCTTATTTGGTTGATGCTCCGTTCAAGACGATTATCCCTCTAGTCTCGTAAAATAAATTAATGCAAAAACTCTATAGAGTGTCTTCTTTCGTTCTTGTTCATGGCTGCCAGCACCCACTAAGGTCTATCAACTTTTAGACCAAATGCAGGGGTTGTTGCTCATCCCTTCACATTTATTTCGTTCAGCAGGCTCTTTGGAATGCTGGAAACACGCGGCTACGATGAGCACCATAAAGTGGCCTCTATAGAAACTGTATATGAGGGTAAAAGACTAAGAGGAGCAAGGCTTTAAACCAGCTTCAGATCTTGTACGCCCCACTAGCCCATACAACGATCACCTAGCTTGTAATTGCGGCTGGGTGATCGTTGAATGGGCTCGTGAGTACCCAGTGAGTAGCATTACCTGGGCATGAGAATGTGCCTGCCGCGCCCTTAGGACGGGCTGAAAAGGTGCCCTTCAGCAGATTTGAGGCCGAAATATGGTGGCTATCTGGGATCGCTTCTATGCTGACTATCCGATGCTGTGTGATCGTTCGGCTATGACACTTAGGAGAGCCGTCAGTGCTGAGTGTTCTCACTTCCGCTGCATCGGGTCTCCTGAACACCTTGACGACAGGAAGACCTTGGATACGTGAGGAATGGAGGACTGTTTCAGGCTCCCACCATGTACCCAAGTGATCACGCCCACACTTCCATTTTATAATTTATCCTAGGAAAATCTTTTTTATGAAAGGCATGAATGGGGAATCACTGCCAATCTTGAACTACTTTAACGCTGCTACCAGTCAAGCCTTCAGGAATTTTAATGAAATCTTCTTTTTTGGCCCCGACTCAAGAGCAGCTTTACAAATGCCAGAAGCTGCGGATTTCCTGTTCAAAAGCAGAGAGGTAGCGCTTTAAATAAAGGCGTTGGAATGACGCCTATGCCTACTGCTGGCTTAGGGATTCTTTTATGTAGTTCTTTGTATGTAATTGCTCACTGTTTAGGTGTTGTCGTGCAACTTCCAATTTACTAGCAGACTGCTTATTACTCGTTTGTAATAACTGACACTTCGTCTAGAACAACACTTACTGGAAGATGCATGCAGATGGACCGCGGAACGTTGTTGTTTGCCGGTTCCACGCTACTCCTCTAAAAGTTGCTATTCGACAGGGAATTATGCGTTTTCAGACAGTGACAACACAGTAGTGCATAGGGGACAAAACGAACGGTTGATTTCTAATTCAGACGGTGGAAAGCCTTCCATTATTTCTGGGTTTAACAAGCTCCACCGCTGTAATATGTATCTGTGGTGTGCGCCAAAAGCATGCTCACAACCTGACCCCTGATGCAAAAAGAATGTTGATAGCCAAAATTAGACGTCGACCATTTCGGTCACTGGAACCTCTTTTCGTACGTGCCTCTTCAAATCAAACGCGCATCAAATTAGGCCCTTTGGAATGCAGAGACCTCATCTTTCCTAAAAAGCATTTCTCCAAGGGACTTCTGCACTTGTCACTCTTCTAAAATTATCGCGCCATTTTCTTGAAGCAAGCATTTCATTTCTTTTATATTGCACAACCGTAGTACGCCTTAATTAACGACACACATGCAGTGCTTTAAATCGCTAGTAGAAGGGTAAGCCAGATTACAGAATGTGCTGCAGCCCGAGAGGTTTCAATCCTTTGATCCTTGATAATATAAAGGGCACTATTCACGATAAAAATTGAGATCCTAGCAAAGTCACAGACAGCAACTGGAAGAGGGAATGAATATTTATTTATTTATTTACTTATTTAATTATTTATGCGCCAAAAGGCGCGCTAGTACAACGGCACAGTATAACAACAATGAACAGTAGGTAAACTCTTGACTCAATCAAACGCAACATTAGACACTTCAAACTCAAGAATGGCAATATGAAGAAGGAAAAGACGGTTGGCAATAAAGCTTTGATCTCTACGCTTCTGTGTCACTGCCATCAACATTGCACCAATACCTAAGCAGAACTGATATGAGGAAGCTTTGCCATGAGGGGAACCCATGAAAGGTCGAGATTTTGAAGATAAAACATTGAGTATTGTTGTGAGCTGAGAAATTTAATAAAAAATACTGATGTTTACCTGTAGAATCGCGATGAATAATCTCAAAAATCGCAAATGCAAATTTTCGTGATCTGCTGGTCATCTCTTGAAATTGAATAACGAATGTGAAAGTTGGTGTAGAAGAAGACGGATGCAGACAAGAGGCCGAAAGTATCAACGGTTCCCACCTCTTCCCAGTAGCTGCAACAATCCTAAACTTTCCCATTTTTTTATTGAAATATTTATCGGGTTGAAAATTTTTGACGTGTTTATTTCCGCAAGTCTTCAGGCTTTTTGAACCGTCTCCCTTCGTGGATTGGTACTTGGTGCAAAGCTGACAACGGCAGCTAAAAGGGTAAAAACCGTATGCTGTTCCTAACACTCAGATTCGACAGTATTCGAGCGTTCATGGTTGAAATTAAAAACTCTGAAAGATGGGACCAGCTGGTAGACTAAACCAGTTATCCTTCGATATCCAAGGAAACGGACCGACTAGAGTTCACAGCAATAGCTTCAGAATGTGGCCATAGACGCATCCTTTCTCAATGAACGGCTGTCGGTGATCGGGGGTCGGTAGAGGTTCATTTTTATGGTGAAATACACAATAATATCCTTCGAATGGCAGCAATGTTCCCAAGTTTGGGCCCTAAACGCGTTTGGTGGCATTTTCAATCTCCTTGTTCGGGTTCATATTAAGACAGCCAATTAGCAAACTCAAGGTGCTAAATGCTCAGGATATTCACTAACCTAGTCGCAACGGCCCAGCTTTTTTTCGAGCGTACTGATATCAGGGGCCTGCGAACCAGCTCGATGCGGAGCCTACCTTCCATGTCTTGTCATTTCAAGTCAATAAGAAGGAATAGGTACCTTTAAATATTTATTACAAAGAAAAAAGATGCCACCACAGCAGTCCCTTTGATCGAGAGAAAACGTGAATTCCGAGCTAAGTTACTGTTTCTCGAATGTAATTTGGGAAAACTGAAAGAACTTTCTTTGGTTTGCGGGCTTATAAATGGTTCAGCGACTCCGCTTAGTTGAATAGTACCTCAGTTCTCAGGAATTACTCGCCATCCTTCTCCGGCGAGTTCGAATCGATTTCATGGAACCTGAAACCATCATCGGAATATTTGGCTTAAGCTCAACTATCTCACAACCAGTGGTACCTTAGTAGCAAGTTGATGTGAGAGCAGCGAGCAGCTGTGTACCGTCGCTGGTTACGGTGAACGCAACGTGAGGCATGGCCATATTCCTATGTGGCTCATAGCGTACTCCCGCTGTAACCTGCAACAATGCATCCGAAGGACGGCAGGAGCGAGTGGAGAATACACGTAGGTGAGGAATCGAAACCGAAGCATAAAGCAGAGGGGAAGAGAAGGTAGAATGCTGGTCATCAACTGCACTGATGAAGAAACATTTTAAAGGAACCACTGAACGGTGTAGAACGCTAGCTAACGCTGGTCACTCGGACAGCACGAAAGACGCCTAACGACAACAGCACACATGAACAAGGAAGAGCGAAGGACACCACATTGAAAACATTTGAAGGAGGCCTCCAGAAGCGCTCTACGAGCAGTAACCTTCAGGCCTTCCTCGCTATTTGGTAAGTATTCCTATCGTGCAGCGCAAGGATCACACATTTCTAGTGCACCACAACATGGAAAACAGCGCAAGCTAGATTAAGGAAAGACCGCTACGTTCCGAAGCCGAAGCACAGGATAGTCATTGGTATTTCTCTCCGTCGCAGAAGCCCAACAGAGGAGGTGACGGCGACCAGCCTGCTGTTGTGAGCTCTCATCGTAGGGAAAAGTAAAAAAAGAAAAAAGGAAGACGCCGGAGGACAGGAAGTCTTGCCCGTAGTGAAATTCACGATATCACAATTTGAGCGCCAAGATTCCTGGAAAATCGGACATGAACACGAGGTGATGTTAAGTGCACTGTTCAATTACACTCGAATAAATTAGGTGCGAAACTCGCTTACTCCGACTGAGCTATCTGGCCAGGCAGACATTTCTCCTCGTTCTCATTTGACACACGTTTCCGACCTGATGACCTAAATATTCTATTTTTACCACTTTACAATTACTTTCATGAGTCCTTAGCACCAGACTTCTCCTTATAGGAAGCGCCACTGAGGAAACGAATAACTGGTAGAAAAAACTGATGTCTGATAGTCTTTTAATGTCAGAAGGAACAACAAAGGTGATAATAACGGCATCCAAGGAGGAAACAACTGAGAACGTCGGGAAAATGATCGCCCAGCCACATAACTTCGCCGACAAGTCCCCACAAGAGGGTTTCCGATGTCAAACTGAAGAACTGAGATCGTGGAGCAGACCGTCTAAGAAGTTCCTCAGCAGTTTGTAATCTGACCGAGGCACCTCTCAGAACACTGTGGCGCACAATGGCGGAACAGGCAGAGGAAGTGGCTTGGCGCATCACGAGGCTCACGAAGAGAAGGCACGGGTGAGCGCGAGACGATGGCGAAACCCAGCATACGGTAGCCTCGATTTTGCCACTGGCGACAACACGAGGCTGGAAGCGCGTGTGAGGGCGAGGCGATGGCGAAACGCAGGATACGGTAGCCTCGATTTCGCCACTGGTGACAACAGAGGCTTCTGAGGGCTGGGCCTTCGCACCTGGTCTTCCCCTGGTGTGGAAGCTACTTCTTTCGCATCCATGGTGTAGTTTCAAGGTTGCAGATACCAAACAAGGCTGTGCCTAGTCTCCCGCTACTGCATTTATGCAACGCCTTCCTTGGAACACCCCTCAGTGTTAGAGACTGACACATTCGTGACACTTGCCGAACCATATGTGTTCAGGGCTAATGTGTGTATCTGTTGCGAAATTTGCGTCTCGAACGAACATAATCAGGGAAGGAAAGCGTCAATCAGGCCCTCCTTAGGACGCTCCACACACTGTATAAGCGTCATTTTATTGTTAGTGCCTTTCGCCCTGCTGAATTCGCACTACGTTGCCTTGCAGCTTTTTCTTCCGATGTTCGGGGCGAGTTAGAAGCTAATAAGATGATTAGTACCTGTACAGTACCTCCACACGCTCAACAAAGGGGAAAACGCACAGCCATGGATTAATCCTTCACAAACCGTCGTATGCTCATAATAACTCGCCTTCAAATTCCACTTTACATAAGCCCAAGTACACCTCGATTCCAGAGCGGAAGAACTGCTTCGCGGCCGGTCGGAAAATGACTCCAACAATGGTATGCGGTCGATCGTTCTGTTGGAGCGGTCGATTTCTGAAAACGAGAAGACAGACAGACATTTCCCGAACATGGTCTACCTTAGGTGTAGATCCTTCTGCCGTACACCAGTCCTCAACAAGCTGGGAGTTCAGCGTTTCCAGTTGGGCTCCACCGCTATGAAATGTATCACGTAGGAGATTTCGAAGGCTTTGTCCTATTATTGCATGGACACACAATATTCAAGTCAGTTCAGAAAGTAAGGGGTTTCAACCCTTTCCACAGCGCAGGAGAGGTCTGTTTTTCTACTTTTATCTTCTTGAGACAGTGTTGGAGGGAACACGTCGTGATCGCGTGGACATTGTGCTTAGACGGAAGCATAAATTGTATGATAGAACAACGTGCAAGTGGTTCGGGCAGTGGTCTCGAGATTCAGAGCTCGAAAATGAGGCGGTTCATGGAAAGCCATCGCTTCTCAATGCGAGATGTGTGGATAAAACCATAGTACTCTTCGGATTTAATGAGTTACGTTAGGGTATATTTTAAGATTTACATACGGTAGGATAACGTAAAGACCGTTTTCTTGTTTTGAGACTAAGGAAGATGCCTTATTAGTAGGCACTTTAACCCCTCATCGGTCGGCTAGGCTAATGGAAGTTCAGAGTTTTCCATGTTGTTGAGACGTTCAACCTTTTCTAATAGGTGCGATAACACTTTATAAGGAAACCATCTTGTACGACAATTCGGAGCGTTTTCCAGAATATCCAGGCAAAAACCAGCTCTGTCAAACTGCTATGCATCCTGGGCATCATATTTGAATGGTGGCGGATGGAATAAAAATTATGACTAGTCTACCCTATCACGTGTTATCAAGCGGATTCTTCGATCAACCCGCTAACGCGATCATAATTCTTCCTTTTCCGTGAAGATTCTTGTGGAATACATTGCTAATGAATAGAAGAAAAACACAACCTCCGTCTATCTACTGTAAGAATGCAGGCATTCTGAGGATCAAGCAACTCTTAGCGGTGCCGCATTGCAGAAGATCGGCGGAGCGGTCCATCCAAACCGTATTTGTTTTTTCCAAAGCGATTGAGAATGGACGCAGTTGTGAAGCTTCTGAGACTCTGACATCCCATACCGCTCTGTGCATTTAGAGGACGCAACCCTTCTGCCTGCTCATTCTCCAGAGGTGCCTGTGCTCGTAACTTCTACTGCATTAGGAGCGCCCTAAAATCACGGAAAGCTCAGATCTTCGAGAATCTGAGATCGGCGTGTAGTACGTGTGTCGATGTATCTGCTACGGATTTAAACACGTCGCGGCTGTGACTAACCGTCCGACCCCGAGCGAGTCGCCGTGACCGGCGGATATGCGACCGATAGGTGCACGGTCGTAAACCTGTACCCAGGGAGATGCCGTCCCCGTTACGGTATGCTCTCCTACAGCGAGCTCCTCCCTACTGCCAACGAGGGCTCACTTCTCACTTTTCCCCACTAATGACGGTCTCTCCTCCTCACACCTTTCCAGAATATCCAGAGTGAAGTCTAGCCAGCCAAACATTTTCTCCTCGTCCCAGTTCGACACATTTCGTCGCTGGAAGACGTCAATATCCCATTCTTCCCCCTATGCAGCAACATAGAAATTTATTTTGATGAGTTCTCAGTGCAACGACAGAAATGAATAAAAACCTGATGTCTGATGACGTTGCAATGTAGGAAGAAACAAAAGATGTATTACAATGTTTTGCAATGAGAAAACGTGCCAAGTGAGAATGACGAGGACATGTCTGCCTGGTCAGATAACCTCGCTCGATATTTAACCGATGTCTGGATAAAACTTACTTCTTATTCCTGTCTGTATTCCTTGGGTGTTATGCAACTGTACATAATATAAAAATAGAATCATACAAGTCAGCGTTAATCCGATTGTGGCATGCCTGCACACTCTCTAGAATGCCTGTGGAGGGCGCATTCGGGGGTCGTGTGCTAGGCGAAGGGAACGAATGAGCGTTAAATGGTTATCCCAACGACGATTTAATGGTAAGTGGGGAAGGGAATGCTTTACTGGCCGGATAAATTCATTTGAGTGTTTCCAGGCAAAAGGCTGACGTAGTTCGTGTTAAGAAGACCAGAAACGAGGCATTTCTTGGATACGCCGAACTCTGCTGCCTAAAAGCATGAAAGCAGCATGAACAGTTTCCTTTCCTACTCGTGGTTTCCGTAACTCTTGTACGATATGCGACGAACTATCTGCTTTGGAGCTTGGAATGCCTGCTCCTATAACCTTGATTAGCTATGAAGTTCGTCCTTCCGAAGAACTCCGTCTTTTGGAGTCTGCCCTCCGTTGCACACCTTCTACTCCAATAGAGAAACCAATACACTTGTGCCACCACTTTTGGTAAGGACGTTTTATGAGTATTTCAGTCTCCATTCTTTCCCTTCCTTCTCAGCCGTTTTCCTCCCAACGTTTGTTCACCTATATCACGAATCGGCTAATCGGCTATGGTGCCTAGTTGTTTCTTATATACTGCCGGATTAGCTTCGATTCGAATTCCGGGTCGAACCTTGGAAGTTCATAAGCTTATGATAGTGGGCGAGATCAGATGCGATCAGCGTACGCAAAATAATTTCGTCATGATTATCTGTCGTTCTGTAAAATCAAATTTTCAGCGTCGTCACACTCGCTGAATTTGTTTTTCATCCCACACCCACTTTCAGGTCTGTACAGCCACCTCACCTCTTGCGAGCAGTATGAGTTCAGATCATTGGAATTCCGTGGAGGGCGAAGGTGCCTGTGGCGAAAGTGGCTCAGTCGCCGTTGATGCTCCTGGTGGCAGGCTGGAAACTCAGCTAACAGTAAGAGCTGGACGTAGGACGTATGCGGAACGCAAAAGCGAAAAGCAAAGACTGGCTGATCTGGGCAAGCAATTTGTCTCCGAGTGGCGAGCGAGTGGTGCCATCAGCCAGCAACAAATCGGACTATCCGGCGGTGAGCTTTGAGCTCATAACCTTCCACTCAGTTGCTTCTCCATGTGCTGTGAACTCTTTCCTATTGGACGTGTTTAGAAGTGTTTCTCCCACCGATTCCCTCAAGAGGCGTTCAGTTTTGCCTGTTCTGCGGGAAGCACTCGAAATTCCGGCTGCGCCAGCACTTGCTGAAGGAACACTCCGATCAGATACGGCGGACCGATGGCCTGAAGGTTGGACACATTGGACACATGTCTTGATTTTGTGCGAACTTGCTCGACGCAAATCACGATTTCTAGGTGGCAGAGCAAATCAGCCGGGGCATTGTCGAGAGAATGAAGATGGCGCGCATGGACTTTTCACAGATTTCTAAGCCACTTACGCGGCGCGAGTGGGCTATGTACCAAAGTTCGTTAGGACAGCTCTGGACTACCGGCGTCCCTACGTTGGGGGTAAGTTCAGGGGTTCAACTCACTTCTCGATCATCATGCCACCACCATTTTACAGCGCTATGTCAACCATTATGAGCATATCCAAGAAGAGCCCTATCGTGGACAAATGGCATTCGAGATCGCTGCTTGTCTGGACAATAAGATGACGTGGTCGACCTACTGGTCCGGCACTACGCGAGTCTCCCGCAATTTGTGCTGCTCTTCATTAGACACCACTCGCACTTCCGAAGAGAGCGATGCTACTTCAGGATGTTCTGCTGAGGTAAGAAAACGGTGACATGGAAACTAACTGCATAAGGGACCGCTCTCGCAGAATTCTTGCGATTTTTTCTTGAGAATATAAGGAGAAGTGCAGAAAATTTACAGCATTTGCTTCACTTCTAAACGATGTATGGGTACAACGCTTTCAGCTCTATACATCTCTCTCGCACTCATTTTATATCTAGTATGAAGTTCATATTTGAGCCCACGCGGCACTGAATAATTCTGTTATACACATGGTTGGAAGGAATTTTTCTCGGATGAAATGGGTGGTAATCTTTTGATTTGTAGGCATGCGAGATGTGTCGTTTAGCCCGCACCGGCTAGTGGACTACTGTTTAAGACTCCAGGTACTCATCTCTCCGGACGAATGAAAACGATACAAGAGAGGAAATGACGGCGTTTTAGGTTGCATCGCGCATTTTACTCCCACGTACCTAGACGTCGCTCGGGTTCGTCAAAGCGGCTTTCACCTCATCCCAATTCTTCACATTGATTTGAGAACCTGATGGTTTTCAAAGTTGACTTATCGATTTGCGAGAATGCATGGAAGCACCCCATATTGACTGAACCGTTCAATTGCCTTGTTGCTGTTCTTGTTTTGGATGCTGATATGTTACGCAAGCTTTATCACTGTTTTCCGTAGCTGCATGTTCAAGTATCTCTGTGCGGCTGCGGTTTTCCATGTTACTGCAATAATTTCCTTGCTATCCTTCACTCGTATAAAGTTAAAACATTCGCGGTTATATGTTTCTGAGGTGGTACTATTGGAGGGGGCGCCAGCTGTCTCGTGCACTCCGAATCAGCGTTCTTGGTTCGGATCTCCCCAGGCGCCTTCCTCCCCTGAAGGGTGAATCAGCTGGTGTCAGACTATATGTCGAGGACAAGGCACTGGATTGTTCGCTGCATTGCCACCTCAAGTCATTGTAAGGTACCGGGCAAAGCCGCATTCAAATTGCTACCACGATGTCAATTGCTAGAGGCAGAATGCGTGGCGCATCCCCCAAAAGGCTTGATCACCGCAGACCTTATTCCTTTATAATTTCGTTTACTTTCGTGGCATTGCTCGAGAAGCAACAGAGTTTCCAACATCTCCGGGGTGTTGACTGTTGACTTCACAACAGTCACTGAACCTAGAAGGATCGCCTTGAAGAACAAATTTTCCACTCCTCAACGGCACTATCGCTACACTGGCTTAAAATTCGAGCGAGATAATGACGCAGATTAGACGCATAGCCTCTGTTGTTTCTAATTTGAAAAACAAGTATAAAAATGCACTAAAACAAAAAATTGTAATCAAACCAAATAAAGCTAATGTGGAGTTAGTGCTTGTCTCCCTTAGACGCACAAACAGCAGTGAGAAGCAGCAGGCGGGGGGGGGGGGGGGGGTAAGGGAACGCGCCGTGGTTCCTAGCGTAATCGCGGCAGCCAACCACGGCACTGATTCTGCGGTCTGTGATTACTGTCGGTGTCCTGGCCGTTTCCGCCGCACTGCTGCGTGTCTAAGCGACATGTACCATAAAGTTTTATAAGCAATTATAATTTGTTTAATATTCCCAAAAAGTTACAACGTCTCCCTCTTCACTAAAGATCCAGAGAAGACGTTATAACATTGTGGTTCGCCTAAAGAAAGGTGAGGAAACATACTTCTTATTTCGTTGACATTTATTCATTTCGGCTTTTGCTCTTTTTCAGCACTTCCTAGACTTCCTAGTGTTGCTTGGCGATGGATGGTCGACAACCGCGCACCAACGAAGTGTTATTTCACAAGTAGAAGTAAGGAAATAAAATCGAGATGACACTAAGAACAAGATAATCCTGTGTGCCCCAGTTGGTGATGCTCTAAATGTTTGCTTTGTGAGAATATCCGCAACTACCCAGGACCCAGGTCATCACGGAAGGGAAACAATTCGGCAAGAGTTCATATGATGCTGAACAGCTATAGTATCTATCCTACCCAGAGGGGCCACGTTCAGAAAATCGGAGCAAGCAGAAACAGTTTTACTCTATCGGCCTGTAAATTACAAAGGAGGTTCTCTCATAGGGTTGTTAAGTGTGTAGCCTTTGCAAATTAGTTTACCTTCAATGTTGTGCTATCTAGTAGAGAAAGTGGAGTGATCCCCGATTCCCCACTACTCTCTCTATGTATATATGCGTTCAGGATGAGTTTTAACGGTATCTTTGATATCTCGGTTTTGATCGAAACAAAACAGCGCTAGTGCTGCTGTGGGCTAGCACTCTACCTGGAATGCAGAGAATGTATCATACAGAGCAAGTTCTGATCGTGAAAAAGCATCCTGTAACATCAGGTTGCTCAGTTTTGTATTCATCTCTGGTGTTCGTTACACCTCACCTATATTTGTCATAGATGCGCATATTAAAGGAACAGCATAAATAGTTTAAAATTATTCTGCATGTTTCGTCTCATTGTCCTTATGGCAGAATACTGTATTGCAATTCAGCCACTGTATGCAACTGTAAATGTGCGCGTAAAACTGTAAAAAAGTCAGCTCCGGTTACGACTCCACTACCATTATAACGCGTACCTTCCCCGGTGCCTTCAAACACGTTATAGTGGGAGGGGCTGTAGTCGTTTTCTATTTAGGCGAAAAAATTCTGAGCCGTGTCATGATTTTCTGAATATACATAGGCTTCGGCAACTGATACAACGTTTCCTTATAGCCCACTAAATTTGGTAGCGCTCGCCTGTGTATGTACGCGCAAATCTCAAAAAATATTGAGAGGAAGCCGAACAAAGCACCTGAACAGGGTTTCTTCTTACGATCGTTTATTCCTTCAATATCTTCCTTTGGTTTGTTGGACAGACGGTGGCGATGTCCGTTCCTCCACGTGGTGCCACTGGAAACTGCCCGCTCTGCGAGCTAAGCCGAACACGGACATTCGATTGCAGGCGACAGGCCCTTGTGACAGGCCGGCCTACGAACACCCATGTCACATCACATGGTTCATGACATTGCAAGTTTTTCGTGATAGTGCTACGGCGTCCGCGGGAGCCGACGCGCACTCTCAGAGCCCGGCGAGTGTGAGAAGTATGCGAGGGTCCCTGATGCGAGGACGGCATCGGGGGGCAACTGAGCTAGTCCGAAAGTCCCGTAACGTAAGCAGGACCCGCGTGGCAACGCTGAATGTGGGTACGTTGACGGGCCGCTCGTGCGAGTTGGTTGAAGCACTGGAGCGTAGAAGAGTTGATTTCTGTGCGGTGCAGGAGACGAGGTGGTCCTGCCGCAAGTCAAGGGACATAGGACGTGGCTTCAAGGCTGTTCTATGTGGAAGTCCCAGGACCACCAGTGGTGTCGGAATAATCGTCTCCGAACGATTTCGTGACTCGATTGTAAGCGTTGAGCGCTTTGACGATCGATTGATGAAGATCGTTGTCGCCGCTAAGGAGCGACTCTATCACTTCTTCTCTGCGTATGCTCCGCAGACTGGCTGCTCCGATCAAGCCAAGGATGAGTTTTGGAACCTGCTGGATGAGAAGACAGCAGAGGTACCGTCGAAAGATGTCATCATAGTCGCTGGTGACCTTAATGGGCACGTAGGTGCTACAAAAGACGAGTACAGCTGTCATGATGGTTTCGGATACGGATCACGTAACGCCGATGGTGAGCGCATTCTTGAGTATGCGGAATCGCATAGTCTCACCATTGTAAACACCGTCTTCCGAAAACGCGACTCCCACCTCATCTCATATTATAGTGGGAGCTCCAAGTCTCAGATAGACTTTGTGCTTGTGAAGGATCGTGACCGGAGTCTTGTCACAGACGCGAAGATCGTGCCGTATGAGACGGTCGCCCCACAGCACCGACCGCTGATCTGCACTCTGAAGATTGTCCCTCCGAGGCTGAAGCAGGTCGAGCGATGCGGTGCTGCAAGAATCAAGTGGTGGCGAATGAGAGAGAAGGAAGCAGCTGTGATTTCTCGCGTGCGGTTACCGACAGTCACGACTGTCGACGAAACTTGGAAGAAGGCGACCGACGCGATTCGTCAAGCTGCACAGTCAGAACTCGGCATTACGAAGCCTGGGCGACGGAAGGTCGACAAGCAGGCATGGCTGTGGACAGATGACGTGAAAGCAAAAGTGCGAGAGAAGAAGTCGCTTTATCACGTGTTTCTCGGCGAAAAGACGGCCGATAACTGGCGGAAGTACCAAGAAGCGAGGAAAGCTGCAAAGAAGGCCGTGGCTGTTGCGAAAGCCACTCATTATGGAGATGTCAACGAGAAGCTCGAGTCACGCGATGGCGAGCGGTATCTGTACCGGCTTGCTAAGAATCGCCATCGGCAGACCGAGGATATTGAGAAGTTTTTCGGCATCAATGATGAGAATGGCCATCTTCTTACGGACCGCAAGAAGGCATTGAAGCGGTGGCGCGACTACTTTGAGGAAATCTCTACAGTAGAATTTCCTCATCCAGCCATCCCCTCAACGGCTCCAACCCACGGCCCCGTTCAGAAGATCACCGTGGAGGAGACTGAAGCGGCTTTGAAGAAGATGAGGCCAGGCAAAGCGACTGGGCCCGATGACGTGGCAGCTGATTTGTGGAAGTCCAAGTACTGGTACTCTGCTGAGTGGTTGGCGAAGTTCTTTAATCAGGTTGTGGCGGAGAAGAAAGTGCCTGAGTGTTGGCGCCAAAGTACGACGATCCCGATTTGGAAGAAGAAGGGCAGTCCTGCAGACTGCTCCAATTACCGTCCGATTCGCTTGCTCTCGCACAGCATGAAGATCTTTGAGCGAGTTGTCGATGGACGAATTCGGGACATCGTCCAGCTGTCCAGCAATCAGTGCGGCTTCGTGGCTGGTTGTGGCACCGTTGATGCCATACACGCCACTCGCCTCCTAGTGGAGAAGCATCGCGAGAGACAGAAGCCGGTGCATATAGCCTTTCTCGACTTGGAGAGGGCCTTCGACCGCGTACCGCGTGAGGTTATATGGTACGCCTTGCGACAACACAACGTACCTGAGGAACTTATAGAGTGGGTGCGGATGCTCTACTCTTGTCCAAAGAGTAGAGTGCAAGCTGCAGCTGGAACCTCAATGGAGTTTCCCATCTCTGTTGGGGTGCACCAAGGTTCTGCGCTTTCTCCACTCCTCTTTGTTGTCGTAATGGATGCCATTACGCGAGATCTTCAGAGGCCTGTCCCGTGGACATTGCTCTATGCTGATGACGTAATGCTCGCTTGCGAAGATAAAGATGATCTCGAGCGGCAGGTGCAAGCTTGGTGCGACCGCCTGGCGATGTTCGGACTCAAATTGAACGTCAAAAAGACCGAGTACCTAACGACTGACGTAAACGAGTCCGGCTCCATTAAGATTAACGGTACTGAGCTTGCACGCACTTCGGTGTTTAAATACCTGGGATCAGCAATAGCGTCTGACGGCGGTCTGATGGTTGAAGTGAACTCACGCGTGAGTGCAGCTTGGTCCAAGTGGCGTTCGCTGACTGGTGTGCTCTACGATAGGAAGATATCAGAGCACCTGAAGTCAAAGATCTACAGAACAGTCATCCGGCCAGTAGCGATGTACGGCGCTGAGTGTTGGGCTGCGACTAAGGAAGTTGAAACGCGCCTCAGCGTCATGGAGACGAAGATGCTGCGCTGGACGGCTGGAGTCAGTCATGGACCGCATCAGAAATGATGCTATTCGGTAGAAGTTCGGTGTCGCGCCGATAGCGGACAAGATGCGCGAAGCTCGCTTACGATGGTACGGCCACGTTCTGCGTGGAGAAGAAGACAGCGTCCTCAAGATAGGCCTTAACTTCGAGGTAATAGGAAAGCGGCCTAGAGGGCGCCCGAAGCAGCGCTGGGCTGATACGTTACATACGGACTTGAAAGTAGCTGGTGTCCACCCCGATCTAGCGCTGGATCGGGAAAGGTGGCGTCATGACACCAGAATAGCGGACCCCGCCACGAAGCGGGACAAACGCTGAAGAAGAAGAAGAAGAAGAAGGTTTGTTGGACAGACCGTTGGTGAGAGGCGAGACTCGTGCTTTGACGGAGGTGGGGATTCAACCATGGGGCGGTGCGCGTGTGGTTGGTCCCCTGTAAAAAAATCTATTGGAGTTTGTGAAGTATTCAGCGTGAAAGAGCATAGGCGTAGACGCAGTGAACAGCAGTACTACACATTCCGAGTGATGAAGCTTGACTGACGAACCTAGACCTGTTTTCGAAGTGCGAGGCTGCTCGAATTTACACCTCAACTTTTGTCAGCCAAAGGCAGAGTAAAGACGCAGACCCAACAATGGACGGGCGGAGGAATGAAATATTTACTACCAGTTCACCAAAAATCTGGGCTGTCATAGAAGCGCACTTGCAAGATTCGTTACATAGCTTCAGTTTCATTACGAATCTAACCAGTAAAAAGCTGTACCTCGCAATCACCAAAGCGTTTTAGGAAGATTCGTTAGATTTTCGATACCTTGTTTGCCTTGAGTCGTCTCATTTGGAAAAAAATGTCTCAGGGAACATTTCTGCACTGTTTCACCGTAAACGCTATACAAATTCAGCACAAACACATGGGCAGGTACCGAACTCATCCGTTTAGCTACTCTACCTATCGCCCATGAAGGGCTACCCTATCCAGTGTGCCAACGAAACGCCACTGAACGCTTCACCTCAACCCAGCAAGGTCCCCGTACTTAGGAACTTTGCTCACAATTTTTTTAGAGCAGCGACGGGTATTTGCGGATTTACAATTGTATTTGAATTTGATTTGTACTTTCGGATTTTACAGTTTCGATGGTAGGGAATCTAGCTGGGTGATTGTTATATTTTTTAACCCGACAAAATGCTCTGACCATTTCCTAGTAAGTGTAAGTCCCATTCTTAGATTAGTTACACGATTACGTTTAATTGATTTTTTCCACCTATAAACGCTGTAGGTATGGTTTACAATAATTTTTCGACGTGTCGTACAAAACTGGTTGTTGGAAAATGTTTAGGCGAAGATGTTGGGATGTTATTTTCCCAACAGCATCCACAAATATGATTCAGTCACGAAACAGTACAGTCTAGGCACAGCTCAAACGCAGCATTCATTCACTCGAATCGTCTCGAAGTATACTCACTGAGATGCCCTTCCTGGAAGCACCTTTTTTAACTTGATTCGTTCTACAACGCCTCCCGTATCCTTTAAGGGAAAGATGCTTTGTGACGCCTTAAACCTTGCGAAGCATCACTTCTTCATAGCTTGCACCAAGTTCTAATGTAAAAAGTTAACGACACACTAGTAGCATTCAGTTCGACTGCTCATGATCTAATTACGAAGCACATTCTCCCGGAAATCAGTTAATTGATTTACGACGTTTTCGAACAGGCAATTTCCTCCCTTCGGACACTTCATCAACCAAGTTGAGCAGAATCTTCTTTTCCTCTTCAGATCTGAACTTTGGATGTGATGATTATCATCGTGACAGACAACTGACCTCGTTCGATGTGGCCGTTTTGTGGTGTTTTATTAAACATAAATGTGCAATTTTTATCACAATTTCCTCTTCAGATTATTCTCGGTTGAGGATATCATTCGGTCGGCATATTTGGGCTTTCCTACAGTATGCGGTCGACGTTTTACCCTTCTTGCACTCACCAGAAAACCTGAACGGTAGGACAGAAAGCCTGAAGTGCTTTGCATGGACAAAGCAGCTCGCAGCAAAACTGCGACTAATTAAATAATTAGTTCAATTAATTAAAGCTGGAACATGTTAACCTTCCGCGCAGAGATTTAGTTCGCTTTAGCTGTCCCTCATTGTCCTGACTACAATACCGCTCAAATTCTTTGCAAAAAAGACGCTTTGCGACGGATTAATCCGTTACAAAGCGTCTTTTTTGCAAAGAATTTGAGCGGTATTGTAGAGGGTACGATGGTAAATTCACAAGCACTACCAAGTATTTTTCGCTCATATTCCTGGTAACGGATTCTATGAGGCCACCTGCTTCCTAGTATCGGCATATAGATTAGTATGCGTATTCGTTCGATCATGCGAGTGTCAGATTTCATTCAACTGAATTTCGAATCTTTCCAGCCTGGGAGATTTCGCTGTGGCTTTGAAAGGTCATTCCACGTCGGACCCTCGATGAATCATCTTCGACATTGTGTTCGACGACTAGCTTCTTTAGCGTGGCCAAGATTGATATAAGTCCTTATTGCGGCCCACTTTTCGTCCTTGTGACCTTCTTCGGAGCCTGGAAAAGTCGAAGTCATTTGAGAAACTACCCTCCCTACCCTTTTCATTCTGCAGAAACCCATCCAAAAGTTTAAGAGGCCACGAACATAGACTTTTCCAGTTTCTGAAGAAGGCGACAACGTCGAAACGTAAGCCGGAATAGAAATTTATACAGCCCTGGCCCATCAAAGCTCCTTGCACAGACTAGGCAAAGATTGATGATCTTCATCACATCCCTTGCAGTGTAGTGGCTCCATGGTCCCGTTGACGATCAAGTAGTTATTACCGTTCCAAGAGTCGCTTCAAAGTGGAGACAAGTACAATACAATTTCGTGGTAGGAATTAACACAGCATTGAGAGAAAATTTATTAGCAACAAAACATAACTAAATCAGGAGCTGAAGAGGTACTGGAGACACCTGCACAGAGAGGCCATGTCCCTTCAGATCCGTCCTTTATACAGGGTGCGGCGTTTAAATCCGGATAAACTACACTTTCTCTTTCCAAAAAAAATTAACATGAAATACAAATGAAATAGGAAGTTCTTTTACACACAAATAGAGGGATAGCTCAAGAGTAAAAGTACTCAATATATCCTCCGTCAGCAGCAATGACGGCGAAGGGATGGAACAGGAGGGTGCCTCGTCTTGTTAGCAACCCTTTCGACTACGCTCCAAAGTCCTGATGATTCAAATCCGATCTATTCGGGGCCAGAACCCCATAGATCAGAACATATCCGAGTTATCGGACAGACAGTTTTGGACTAAATGGGAGCAGGTGCGTCGTCCTGCCGGAGAACATATGGTGCGGCGTTTAAATCCGGATAATTTGCGGAGTTGTCACATCCATAGTCATAATCCACGGTCCCACTACAGTCTGCAAAACTCGCAGATAATCTTGTCGATGTCTTAACGATTACCCTGGGCCCTCCAGAATCAGGGCCTGAGCCTTGTCCATGACCGCCGCAGTTCCTATCACGTGCTCCTCGAATGGGTTTTCCTCACCGGAGTTGCGGAACCTTCCTCAGGCTCCTCAGAAGCATTGCACCTGGCCACAGCATCCTAAGCAACCTTTGGCGGATTTCCGGCATGGTGGGAAATTAGTGAATCTAAGACTGTTTGGATTCAAGCGCCACACGCTGTATATGTATAATCCTACCGGATGCTGCCTTGCCGTCGTTCGAGCCCGCACCTCGGTATCCGGAGGAAACAGCGTATCCAGTGGTCCCATTGGCGATGCATCGCGGCCCTTACCAGGATCCTTTGATGTGATTTGGATTACTGTATAAGCTCATCATACCCCACAGTAGCAACTTCGCCTTCCTTTCCCCTTCGTTACTAATGTGTGCAGAGAGAAAGCTGTCTTGTGTGTTTGGTTTTCGTCTAAAAACCCGTACAATGCGAAGACAAAACCAATTCCTTCCTTTTCATTCGTTTACAAATAAAGTTGCTATTACACTTATATGGTTTCAATACGTCTACGAACACGTGCCAGACACAAAGCTAAGTGAGAACGATAAGCACTTTGAGAAACGGCATACTGACAAGCATAAAGCAACCTAGGTTTGTAAGCATAAACCCGAGAAAGAAAGCGAAAAGACAAAAAAGACCAAAAAGAACAGATATAGAAAGCAACTAAGGACGCTGAGAAAGGGACATTATATAAAAAAGACTTTATAATCCTAGCTCTCTCTCCCTCGATGAACTGCCTGTGTCGCCCTGCTTGCGAATCCATTTGACACCATCACGCCACAGAGTGCAAGTCCGAGTACGACTTGGTCGCGCCGCGCCATTGGCAGCGCATTTTGTCGTTCGTTAAAATATCCGTCGAATTTTCTTTTGTGTGATTAGAGAACGAGATTTTCCAGGGAAGAAAAGCATAATTCGGCAGGGCAATCACCACAGGTGGAGAATGTCCGCGACCATGCTGCTGGTGATCGCGTCTGTTTGGGTGGAGGTCTGGAGTCAGATACTAATTTCATCGAGTCGTTATTCTCCACCCCGTTATGTGGTCCTCAGCCACTTCAATGTTCACCAGGTAATCCACTGTTTTCTAGCTTTTTGAATTGTCTATTAAAGAGTATGAAAAGGCGCCGCAAGCAAACGAGAGGAGATATCGCTCCGAAAGTTCTTCACAAGTCCTTATCGCTTTCCCTGTGCATAAGTACTTCAGATAAGGTAGCTACTAAACTGACCATGAGAGCGCTGGCCGCAAATATCGACATTATCTAGGTCTTTTTATAGCATTTCTACGTCCATTTGAACACTTCGAATTAAACTCGACATTTTCCAAACCAGTATGGGCAGTTTTTGAATCAAACTAGAGACTTTTCGAATCCAATTAGACACTCTTCTCAACTAGCCTGACGTCTTTTGAAGTCAAACTGAACATCTTCCAAATCTAAAGGAGCTTATTCCACACACTGAGTCTCTCCCGAAAGTATGGAATAGTTTTTTGTTCAAGCAAATTTGGATTGAATTTGAATTTAAAAAAAACTTCTCCTTGAAGCATTATTCTTTGCCTGTCCCTTTGAGTAAACGCTCTGCTTAACATCGTCTCATTCGCCTCTACTGGTCTTCTAGCGTGGGCGAATACCAGCCCCTACGGTGGATCCTATGCGCCTCTGAAGACGACGGAAAGTCGAAACGTCAGGCCGCAATAATAAAGATCCACCTAAAAAACCTCGTTTGGCACGGCATACTGACAACAAACTAACTCACCATGCCGAGGTTTCAAGAAGAGAAAAGTTGGGAACTGCTCTGCTTAACTTTTTTTAACATTTCAAGGTACAATAGTGGATAAAGTTGTAATTAAAAAAACAGAAAGACAGCAACCAGATCGTGTATTGAAAGAAGATATCTGGCCATGCAACATCTAGATCGCCACGTTTTTTTTAGCAAAGAATCTATCCGTGTGGAGTAACACATATTTTTTGTAGGTGGTAGAACAAGAACAGCTATTAACACACCTCTGCTTCAAGTAAGCAGAATTTACACTATAAATTAAACAAAAATCGCGATGATCTAGTCGAGTGTATGGCGCGATCCCCTATTTTAATACACTAAATTATTCCTGCCTTTGTGCGCATTGAAATCAAAAAATACAAAATTTATAAAAATTCAACTACGTGCTCATTTTTGGGGCAGGTGAATTAAAAGGCTTCAAAGAAGGTCATAGTAAATTTTCTCTGAACAAATTATATCTCTAAGCTCAGACAGCCGCTACTTTAATGTGGAAAAAACAGTTTTGATTCGAAATATATTCCATTTGATTTCGAAAACGTCAAGCTCGCTTATAAGAGTGATATGAAGGCTGTAAATGTTATAACGCTTCTGAATAGTAGTTGTCCCAATATCAATTCATAAACACATAATAGCCTTTCTTTTTCCCTTTTCCCCCTTTCTCGATCGTGTTTCTATTGTTTGAGGTTACTGTTTCCACTTGCTGATCTCCACTTTGAAGATCGTCCCTCCGAGGCTGAAGCAGGTCGAGCGATGCGGTGCTGCAAGAATCAAGTGGTGGCGAATGAGAGAGAAGGAAGCAGCTGTGATTTCTCGCATGCGGTTACCGACAGTCACGACTGTCGACGAAACTTGGAAGAAAGCAACCGACGCGATACGCCAAGCTGCAAGGTTGGAACTCGGCATAACGAAGCCTGGGCGACGCAAGGTCGACAAGCAGATATTGTTGTGGACAAACGACGTGAAGGCAAAGGTTCGAGAGAAGAAGTCGCTCTATAACGTGTTTCTCGGCGAAAAGACAGCCGATGACTGGCAGAAGTACCAAGAAGGGAAGAAAGCTGCAAAGAAGGCCGTGGCTGTTGCAAAGACCACTCATTATGGAGACGTCAACGAGAAGCTCGAGTCACGCGATAGTGAGTGGTATCTGTACCGACTTGTCAAGAATCGCCATCGGCAGACCGAGGATATTGAGAAGTTTTTCGGCATCAATGATGAGAATGGCCATCTTCTTACGGACCGCAAGAAGGCATTGAAGCGGTGGCGTTTGAGGAAATCTCTAGGTAGAATTTCCTCATCCAGCCATCCTTTCAACGGCTCCAACCCACGGCCACGTTCAAAAGATCACCGTAGAGGAGACTGAAGCGGCTTTGAAGAAGATGAGGCTAGGCAAAGCGACTGGGCCCGATGATGTCGCAGCTGATTTATGGAAGTCTAAGTACTGGTACACTGCTGAGTGGTTGGCGAAGTTCTTTAATCAGGCTGTAGCGGAGAAGAAAGTGCCTGAGTGTTGGCGACAAAGTACGACGATTCCGATTTGGAAGAAGAAGGGCAGTCCTGCAGACTGCTCCAATTACCGTCCGATTCGCTTGCTTTCGCAGAGCATGAAGATCTTCGAGCGAATTGTCGAGGGACGTATTCGGGACATCGTCCAGCTTTCCAGCAATCAGTGCGGCTTCGTGGCTGGCTGTGGCGCCGTTGATGCCATTCACGCCGCCCGCCTCCCGATAGAGAAGCATTGCGAGAAACAGAGACCAGTGCATATCGCCTTTCTCGACTTGGAGAAGGCCTTTGACCGCGTACCGCGTGAAGTGATATGGTACGCCCTGCGTCAACATGGAGTTTCTGAAGAGCTCATAGAGTGGGTGCGAATTCTCTACTCCTGTCCAAAGAGTCGGGTTCAAGCTGCAACTGGAGCCTCTATGGAGTTCCCCATTTCTGTTGGGATACACCAAAGTTCTGCGCTTTCCCCACCACTTTTTGTTGTCGTGATGGACGCCGTTACATTAGATCTTCAGAAGCCAGTCCCCTGGATACTGCTTTATGCTGATGACGTAATGCCCGCTTGCGAACATAATGGTGAATTCGAGCGAGAGGTGCAAGCTTGGTGTGATCGCTTGAAGCGGTTTGGACTCAGATTGAACGTGAAGAAACCCGAGTATCTAACGACGGACGTTAATGAGTCCAGCTCCATCATAGTTAACGGCATCGAGCTCCCTCGCACTCCGGTTTTTAAGTACCTGGTATCAGAAGTCGCTCTGACGATTCACGCGTGAGCGCAGCTTGGTCCAAGTGGAGCTCGTTGGCTGGTGTACTCTGCGACAAGAAGATACCAGAGCGCTTTAAGTAGAAGATCTACAGAGCAGTCATCCGGCCAGTAGCGATGTACGGTGCTGAGTGTTGGATTGCGACCAAGGAAGTTGAAACGCGTCTCAGTGTCATGGAGACGAAGATGCTGCGCTGGACGGCTGGAGTCACCCGCATGGACCGCATCAGAAATGATGCTATTCGGCAGAAGTTCGGTGTCGCGCCGATAGCGGACAAGATCCGAAGCTCGCCTGCAATGGCACGGCCACGTTCTGCGCGGAAAGGAAGACAGCGACCGCAAGATAGGCCTTAATTTCGAGGTAATAGGAACGCGGCCTAGAGGGTGCCCGAAGCAGCGCTGGTCTGATACGTTACGTGTGGACTTCAAAGTATTAGGTTGTCCTATAAGTCCCCGCCGTTTTTTCAACGATTCATTGCGGATTTCTGCGGTCCCTTGCGTAACGCTATTTAGTTTTCGAAAGTGAATGATTTGCTCTATCCGACTTATATTGCATTTCTTTTTTCATCCTGAATTTTGTCAATTTTTAGGTCGTTAAAGTGAAAAATGAAAAGTGAAAAAGTGGCCATCTGCGCAGTTGTTCTCTCCGTTTAGGTTTGGAATTTTTTGCACAGTTTTTCGTAGCATTTGGATGACAATGTTCTGTTCTACAAGAATACGTGGCTGGTCCCATTTGATCATTCGTTCTTTGTTGATTTCTGTCAAATGTCAACAAAATTACAAAAAGAGAAAAATCATATTCACCAACAGCTCCTCCTCATTGTTCAGTTGTTGTTATTCGATAGAAATCAGCATGAGCCAATAAACGCGACACAAATTCATATTGAGCAGGACATCCTCTTTCGAACGACATATAAAATCAAGCAAAAAATTCCAACCGTAGAACCGAGCTGTCGGTAAAAATTCGGAGGAGAAGTCGGACGTCCCAATTTGATGACTTAAAAATCAATAAAGCTCAAATGAGCAAGTAGGACCGACACGTATTCTTGTAGTACAGAACATTGTCTTCCAAATGCTATGAAAAACTGCGCAAAAAAAGATCCAAACCTAAGCGGAGAGAACAACTGCGTAGATGGCCACTTCTTCACTTTTTCACTATTCACTTTAACGACCTAAAAATTGACAAAATTCAGGATGAAAAAAGAAAAATGTTCTGGTAGAGCAAATCATTCTCTTTCGAAAGCTGTATAGCGCTATGCAAGAGACCCCCGGCGAAATCCGCAATGAATCGTTGAAAGAAATGGTGGGAACTTATGGGACAACCTAATAGCTGGTGTGCACCCTGATCTAGCGCTGGATCGGGAAAGGTGGCGTCATGACTCAAGAATAGCGGACCACGCCACGAAGCCGGACAAACGATGAAGAAGAAGAAGAAGAAGACTGTTTCCACTTGCGTTCCAGAAGTTGAAAAGGGGGTGCTATGAGCCGGGAAGCTGCATTATCAGAGCTGCATCAAAAAGAGCCGACGTAAAAATAAAGGTGTTCAACTGGACAGCTTCCTGATTGAATCAGATTTGCAGAAGTGTGAAGACTGGTCGGCGAACCGCTGCAAGTGGTTGCTGATAATTGCCAAGAGCAGAAGAGCAACTTTTGAAAGATAGCAAACTGGTGGATTTAGTTCCTCACGTTTTTGCCTCAAACGGCACGTAACTAAAAGGGCTTGAAGCAAGGATTAGATGCGTGTTACTGTCATGCAACGGGTAGGCAAAAACTGCACTTTACTCTTCGGGAACTGTAGATTTTTCCACTCCATGGGTTGTGCACAAATTTATCCCTGAGATCTATGAATGGGATGATTCCATGATTAAATATCGAAATCGCTTCCTGAACAAATCATGCAAAGAAATGAAATTATAAGAAGAACGTTTTGAATGCGATGGGCCTTTTACCACCATTGCTTCTTCTGTTTTAGGTAGGATTTTCTTTTTCCTCACATTGATATCCAAGGAATATTATCAATCGCGTGTGTAGCCGAGTTGGAGGAGGTGATGGCTGTCGCGTGCATCCGATACTAAAGGTTCCTGGTTCGGATTTCCCACCCAGGCCAACCAAGTCCGCCATCCCTACGGGGTCGTTAAATTGGCACCAGAGTTGTTTGGGAAGGATAGATGGCCGACTTGCTCATCGGCTGGTCACCGCAAGTCACCGTATGGCCAAATATGCACGCATTCAAATCGCTTACACGGCATCCCGTAGAAGTAGAATGCGTGGCGCATCCCAAAGGGAATTGAATAACGCCGTCCTTTATCCTTTATCCTTAGCGTGAACCTAGTTAGCCAAAGGATAACCTGATCCTACGTTTTCCGTGCAGGAATCTGATTAGTTTTTGCGGGGCCAAGGAACCAGTTTGAGGGCAGGCGCAATAGAGCTCCTGTCGCCCTTCACAAAGAATCAGCAACCTAACCATACGGCAGAGACTTCGATGGTAGGGCGCTGACAGAAGGTAGAAGAAGATCTTCTTGACGTTTTCTGCTTTTTCAGCCCGTAAGCTACCCAGTCTATACACCGCACACTTTGCACTCGTACACCAACACAGTCACAGGTACGATTTTTTTGATTGCACTGACACCTTCAAACAAGAAAAGGGTCTGAAGCGTATACTGAACGGGAAAGGCGAGTCATACAGGAAGAATCTGCAGCCTTCAAATACAGGGTGAACCATAAGTCCTGCAGCAAGGACTTAGTCGTATAAAAAAGCTAGAAATGCAACGAATTAGGTGCAATTTGAAATAGTGTTTACTCATGGTTCTTAGATTACGGTGGAGCAGTATTATTAGGGGGGGGGCAAAAGTAACGAGACAAATTGAAAAAAATTCTTTATCTCTTTATAACTCAATTACAAGTCAACGATGCTGAGGAATGTACATGCCATTAAGGTCAATGGCTTGCTGCCATTGCTCAGCCAACTTCCTGGTCCCATCCTTCCAGAAATGCTTGGGCCTGGTGCTGATCAACTGCTCGATATGGTTGTCAAGGACTGCTTGGGTTCTTGTGTCCCTTCTGACCAGGAAGTCCCGTAGGCCCAAGAAGTGGTGGTAGTGCATGGAGAGATGTCCGGCGAATACGGTGGGTGAAGCATGTGAACGTAGCCCAGCTGGGCAAGCCTATCCGTGGTCTCTTGTTCCCGATGGGGTGCGGCTTGTCAAAGAGGAGGACCTTCTTGAAGCGCTGCGACTGAATAAGTTCGAGTCACAGGTCCACCTCTTCTATTTCGTTTACCGTGACCTTGGAGTCCATCGTCGTGCTTTTGGTAAACAGCTTCCAGTATACCGGTCCAACTCGAAAGCTCTGAAGGTGCTTCTCGCCGTGAACAACTCGCCGAACGAAGGTTGGTAACGGGTCAACAGGCCTCACCGAGACTGGCTGCTTGGCAGGGTTAAGGTAGAAGACTTACTTCTCATCCTGCGTTAAGATTGAGTCCAGGCTGCTCGGGTTGGGAATCGGGAGAGATTTGCGCGACACAGGTCGACTCGTCAGGCTGGGGTTTCGGCATGAGACAGACTGCGGTTTTGGCATGCTTCTGGAAAGGGCGGAAGTGGTAACTTCTCAGGTGACCTTCAGTAAGCAGCATACAAACATACAAATACGATAAGCATGAAACCAGACTGCAGCCACAGGATATATGGACACGCCATGGAGAGTCTCATTACTTTTGCTCCCCCCCCCCCCCCTAACATTCATAATGGCCACTCCTGAATTGTTAAGAGCCTTCAGATCGTGTGGGTAACTTTGCAGCCCGTATCGCCTCTTTATTCCTCATTTGTTAAAAAGAAGATACTGAACAATATTTTTTCTATTTTATGCAGAGCAGAACAATTTTCCTTGTATGGTAAATAAACCAAGATCAAAAATTCAAAGATGCAGAAATTTCACAGTCTTTTGCTGAGACGATGTTTGTCAGATGGACAGAGAACCGCTACCACGTCCTTTTCTTTTTGCTGCTGGAATCATCGCTTTACAAGAATGTCTGTTTTGCCTTTAAACAGCACCAATGGTCTAGCAGTTATAGTGGCACGTTTTTGTATCCGTGAAACAAATAGTTTTACTGATTTTCATACTCTTCATGCAGAAGCCTAAGGTGTGGGAGACATTTTGGAAAATCGGGTATGACGAACAGCTGCCATGCGTAGCCACTGTTTGCACATCATCATGTTTCTCAGAGTTAGTATTAAACGCACTATTACATACTTCGACCTTTCCGGTTTTTTCCTTTCGCTCATCTTTGAGAAATGTTCCATCAAATGAAGCAGTGGCTGAATCCCGGCCTGAGCGGCACGCATCAACTGCGCTTACAAATTTTTCCTCCCACCCTCTTCTCCTCCTAGCTGAGTCTTCGTCTTACCTGTAGACTTGTAGAGCTTTCCTTGTAGTTTTCTAGAAACTACATACTGCATAATAATAGACTACGGCTGAGAACTTCATTTGTTCCAGCTCGTTCGGAATGCAAGAGCTCCACCGCAGGCCAGAGGAAGATCTTCGGTAGTTTTATGTCGGAGCCCACTACTCTCTAAGAAGAGTAGCTACAACTTAATAATACATGGCAAGGATTATACCACTAACGATATGCTTGCAACGAGTTGATATGTGATTCTATGCAACTGAAAAAAAAAACTTCTAATAAGGTCTCCTAATTCTGTTGCAGGACTTTTGGTTCACCCTGTAGTACAAAAATGTATTCCGTTATTGCCAAATTGTTAAACCAAAGGGCAGACGTTTCTGTAGGAAATCTTGGGGATATACGGAATGTCGGCTGCGAAAGTTCTGAAGTTCTCTCGAGCACAGGAGTTAATCACACAAGCGGTAGCAAGCAGTTCGGGGCGCAATGTATAGCGGCACGATTTCAGGGAAGCGGTTTTATAACTTCGTTTTCCGTTCCCTCTGGGATTTAGCATTTTGGTTGGGATCTCGGAGCTTCCAAGTTTTACACAGTTTTCACGATTTTTTTGCACATTTCGCCAACTGTGTGATGTGGAAAGTAGTAGCTGTGTTGTGACTTTTCATTCCTAGCCGGTTTTAAGCACAAGACAGTGCGGAATATCCTTAATCAACATAATGACATACTGGCGTTCTGCACTAGTGAGAAATGGGCGCAGCAATGCACTGCTTCAAGGAAAAGGAAAATGTAGTGCATGAAAGCTACAGGCCCCACACAGCTCGTTTCCCCACATGGAACGATTGGCTTCGGAAAAACCGTCCTGCTCGGATCTTCAAAGAAGTCATGATGCGACGTCGTATAACTGACTTTGATTTTTGCATAAGCAACCAGCTTTTCCAAGCAAGAGTGGCACGCAGAAGGTACGCCAGTACACGGTCTTCATTGTTATTAAACCTGCTTTGCCGTCTTCAGCTACCCGCATACCTGGCTCCTACGTTCAGGATGTTGTACCTTTTCTTCAAACCAAAGGAAGGAGTCGCTCAACAACAGCCAAATCGCTTTGAAGACCTCAAAGCAGTTGCAGTGATTTCAAGTAGCTTAGGAATCCCACATCTTGTGTCTGGGTCCGGTCGGTGACAGCCAGACATATGGCCCGAATATGCTAGCACTTTCCAGAGAGTATAGTATTAAGAAGATGTAAACGTGATGAGCAGATGTTTGTGAAATGTTTTGAAATTCCTCAACAGATCAGCCTAGTGATAATGAATCAGACCGAGTACACGAGAAATCATTCATTAAGAAGCCATGCATATGAAATCGACCAGCTTATAGTAGCACACCGTAAATCTACCAAAGCTGCAAGAGAATACAGGAGTCTCCATTACACCCTTGCTCTAACGACTTCTCAAAAATAAAACTCTTTGAAATTTGAAGAAACTTTTTATAGCAATTCAAGGTTAGAGAAACCTCCTAGAAGACTCATTTTCCCCATGCAGACAATCACTTCAGACCTTTGCCTTGTAAGGCATCACTAAGGAAGACAGTGTTGGATTGTCTCTAACAGAATATAAGTCGTGTTTCCATGTCGGACTTTCTATGAACCTCGGCATGATGATGATGAATTCGTTGTTGTTGTTCCTTGAACACTAGGCGAGGTTGTTATCAGCGGGTTACCTTTTGGCGGGATCGCCTTCTTCAGAGCCTGAAAGGAAACAAACCTAACGATAAGTTTGACCACTCGACCAAGGGTCTTCTCAACCCTACTGGATTTTGAGACCAGTTAGAAGTACACAAGATTAGAAGGAGACAGCAATCGACCTCACATCACCAAGGATCGCCAGGCGATCAGGTCAATAGGGCTCGTGAGGGTACCAAAGGAGGTCGTACCCTGACTAAAATGCTAGCCGGAGGTACGCCCTGAGCTTCCGGGTTATATATAGGTACTCCCCTTCGGGTTGATTTTTAGGGTCGTAGGGCTCGTGAGGGTACCAAAGGAGGTCTGTGTCCAAAATGCCTCAAGGGCTTTTATAAGTCGTGCTGAATGCACCATCGTAGTTGTTGATTGATGAAGTGAGACTCATTCCGCTTTTTCTCGCGTTTGGACTGAAAGGCAAACGGGAAGAAAGGGCACAAAACAAACGGACACTAGAAATCGGAAGTCGGGAGCGGAAACTCCGTCCTAATCCCTTATTCCAATTTCCTAAAGTTGCTGTTTTCCTAATAAGGAATGTGAGACAAACGGTATCAGTGATTCATTGATTCAGGAGTGATATATGATGATATCAACGTCTCAGACTTTCTTGGAGGTAGGTTAGTCGCATTTTCATTGAAAACCAAATTTGTTGGTTAATCGCACTCTGTTGCAGTTTCTGCGCTTTCCTGGATTGCCATCCTGTTGGTGCTGATAGCGATTTGCGTGGCCGGACTAGTTCTCGTCGCCATGGTCATTGCTAGAAGACGGACTCACAAAGCCTCCAACATTGTTGTTCAGCCGTCTCATCGTTCAATATGAATCTAGTGATCTTCGTGGAGCGAAATTCGTTGACATCACGTCTGCTGCGCGAATTGTGGGCTCTTTTGGTGATTCAGAGAAAATCGTGTGCAATGTTTGAAACAGCTCTGCTC
This sequence comes from Heligmosomoides polygyrus bakeri, assembly GCA_947359475.1. Lineage (NCBI taxonomy): Eukaryota > Metazoa > Nematoda > Chromadorea > Rhabditida > Heligmosomidae > Heligmosomoides > Heligmosomoides polygyrus. The sequence goes on along the minus strand of OX375866.1, from coordinate 84,470,623 downwards.
AAATCTGAATTAAGCCGTTGCATTTCTTAGGGCCTTATTAAGCTAGTACCTTTCCCATCACCTGCTGCCGTCTCCTTCACACGGTCGTGCATCGCTGATCACTTCGATTCCTGCGTAACTTTTTCCCGTAACTACCTACTATTATGCTGTCAGAGTAATGATAATGTCATGCCACGTCCTAGTATTTCTTTGACCTCAACTTTTAACGCATATTAGTGAAGTTAAACGATATTTTTGGTGCATGCTTCTTGTTTATTTTATACCAGCTGCATTCTCAAATTTGATTTCGGGATTCAGTATCCATGTACACTAGTATTTGGATGGCCTTAGAGAAGGCAACATCTCGACTGGTTGGGGAGAACACAGAGTTCGATGTCACGCAGGCGCGATGCAACAGGTGTCGGCGTCAATTTTAGCGCGAGATATATCTGCTCGCAGGACATTGGAAGCGCTTTGGATCGCAGCTACGAGCTCCCAGGTTAACCGGAAAGAAGAGTGCCTAGCGGTGACCCAAGAACTGGCACCCTTCGTCGAGCTCTGTGGATTTTGGTCTACGTGTTCAGACCGGCATGAGTATTTAAGTCGGGTGGCCCCAGGGCTAAGATCTGTCACCCACGTCCATATCCATCTGAGGGTAAGCGGTGGTCCTCGTCGGCAACTACCAGTACGGTTAGTCGCTCATTTGTAGCCTCGGTGTCGGCTCTTTTCCCTGCTTTCCATAGAAATAGTACTCTGTATGATGGCATGGTGCTTGGGAAAGTAGTATTGTAAATATTTCCGACTTCTACAGGCTCTGAAGGCGAAGATGCCGAAACGTAAGCCGAAATAAAACTGTGTAACACTATTGGTCAACAGCTCGAAGAAGACGTAGTATTTCTCTGCATTAGCTAGGTTTTCAAAACATATAGCTCCTTTCAGAACATTGCCTAACACCGCTCACAGCCTCTGACAAGAGAAAATAAATGGAATGGCGTCGATGCTAAAGGGAAGCCTCGAAAGTCGAAACGGTTGAAACGATTGGTTCTGACTCATTCTCGAGCATTTCATCTCTTCATGTGTTAACCGCTCAAAACGGTTAACACATGAAGAACACTCAAACAGTTCGCACTATTGTTGTCGCGCTTCATCAGTCATCGTTTTTTCTGAACCAGAATAAAATCCTCAGGTTTACAGTGATCGGTTGTATGCCTGGACACTGCTGTTTAAGGATAAGGATAGAGGACGGCATTGCTCGAATCCTTAAGGGATGCGCCACGCATTCGGCTTCTACGGGATGTCGTGGAGGCGGTTTCAACGCGCATTTGGCCAGACAATGACCTGCAGTGGGTAGCCGATGAACACGTCAGCACTTTTCCTCCCAGACAAGTCTGGTACCAAATCACCGACCCTGGAGGGATGGCAGGCTTGGTTGTGGTGGGCGGAGAATCCGAAGCAGGAAGCTGGTATCGGACGCGACGGCAGGCACCTCCGACTGCGCTACACGCGCCCGCTGTGTAAGACGTTCAACATTGTCGTTTTTAGATCTGAAGAAGAAGTTAAAAATTCAAACATTGTCAGTAAAGCATTGACTAGATCTAGCGTCATAATAGCAGCAGCGAACTTACAATCATATAGCTCAGGGAACCACCAATTCTGAGGAAATGACAAAAATGAGTACATGGTATGGAATGTCGCGTTTGTCGAAGAAACTATAGGCCTTGTGGAGTTTTGATGGAAAAGGTGGGTCAGTGATGGATTTTGTAAAGAATGATCGCAGAAAATTATATATGAAAATGGTAGCACATATGCTATGATTTTTAACATTTAAATCGAGTATTAGAAAATGTTAGTGGGATACACCATTTGGGCGAGAATCTATAGGCTCTGTTCCGAGCGAATTGTGGATGCTTTGGAAAACCCCAGGACGCCTTCTAAAGGAGGGCCAAACCACAACTCACTCCTAGTCTGGTCGCTGAATCCGATCGATGTACGATTTCGAATAGATTACCGCAAGCTGTACAAGAAGGCTATAAACGAAGTGTTGGGTTGGAGGCGCACTGCGTTCGGACGGCTCTGCGAGCCTGAACGAGGGGGGAGGAAGAAGAGAACGGGAAGGACTCCTTCGCTTGCTTACTGACAAGATCCACCGATGTTCAACGACCTCACCCGTCATGCGGTCGTGTAGCATGCCTCACACGCAGAGAACAATCCAAGAGTTCACCCGCGGTTCACAATTTCTCTTAAGAGTATAATGTATGGGGCATGTCAGAGGAGGTCTGACTATCGCTGGCTTTAACCTCTTAAGTGGACACGGTGCCAGGAGGTTGGTTCAGAAGCCGTATTCGTTGTTGCGGATGGAAGTTATTAACTTGGAACAGTAACATAGGGAATACAGAATATGTTTAAAGGACACCTACAGTGGTCATGTTTGGTGTTTTCATAAGTGAAGTTCCACATACGAAGTAATGGATCAATGTCTTTTCCTGATGAACGGTAGGAATAGAAAGCTGATCGCTTGATTCCTCTGGTGTCGTGAAGGTCAGCAACAGAAGCCTCGCCCTAGAATGTCTTCTCATACCCTGTTGTCAACAGGGGCGAAATGAAGGCACCGTCGCCTGAGTGCCGCGTCGCCTCGGGATCGACCGTGCCGTTTTCCCTGCTCCGCTGCTGTATAGTAAACTGCTCATTAATTTTTCCTATTTCACCTGTTCTAGTATGTATTTTGGCACTCACGTCCGTCAAATTGCGAAATGTCGAAGAGGGACCGAATGAATTCCGCGGGATGTCAGGAGAACACCAGGACGCCCACCAACGGGAGGACTTCTTCGTGAAAGCTCTGAACGAACGATATGACGCTCTTCGTGTTCCTCGAGTGAGGAGGATCCATTGGAGCACTCTGGCACGCGATAGGGACGACAGATGATACAGGTGATCTTACCTGTGCAGGGAAGCGACTGCCACATGCTACACTGACACATTACGGTTATTAGTAGCAGCGAAATGCGATCGCTGTATACCTGCCTCTGCTACTACAATACCGCTCCTGTCTTTTGGTTTTTGGGCGGAATAGACGGAAAAAACCGCCGTTTTTGCCGCTTTTTCATAACTCCTTTTAAAGCATCTTAATCAGAAAATAATTGTCACCATCCGATTCCTCTCTGGATGATCTATCCAATGATATAGGTAGCATCCAGTGGTTTTGAAAAAAGTTGATTCGGTGACCCATATAATCTCGACGGCGGCGACCTCCCTTCGCCGCTCGAGATAATTGCCCCCACAGGGACATCTCACTGGGTTACCAGAATAAGCAACTTTTAAGCGAATTTTCCGACTTCTGCCTGTGATATGCTCTACATGTTGTACTTTTTCGTAGCTAGCGAAAAATTCTGATCGTCATGATGCGCTCTTCTTAAAAATTTCCCTCGTCTAGGCCAACAGATTTTTGGTCATCTCCCGATTTCATGGGCTCTTCCTTGGTATCGGTTTCGTCCAGGAAAACTCAAAGTTCGGTGTTCAACTGAGCTAAGGATAATCCGCAATATAGCTGAGAGAAAGCTACCACAGTAACGTAGTTCGAAAACTGGCTGCTGTCAAAGTCGCCATCAAGGCCAATTGTAAATGCGAAATGTGATTTTTGCCAAATCAAGTGGACGATAGAAACCTCGCCTTTAGAATGACGGACCGCAGAATGAGAGCTTCACGGAAGGGCTATGCAACCATCCATCTCTGGTCTCCTTGGCTTGGTGGTGGCTTGTAACACACGGTAAACAAGCGGCCAAACATCATGGGAGGTGCGAAATGGCTTCAACACAATTTTGGCTAAAAAAGTTGTTCTAAAATGGAAAACCTTCTCAACCAATGATTTTCTCAGCGAATTCTAAGTCCAATAATGTTACTTTCTATGATTTTCCATTAATTTAGCAATTTCCTGAATTTCTGTGACTGCTCGCCTGCTGTGTAGTGCGGTCTGGGCCACGATTAGGGCGGGCGGCCGGCACTCCCCACCGGTATAGTGACCTCACGCGACCCCCTTGATGTCTGATGCCGCCCAGCAGGCATCTTGCCACCTTTGAAGGTCCATCACAGTCCGACTCCTTATCGATCTTCTACAAACACACCATTAGTTTTTTTTAATGGAGCTATCAATCATAGTTGGCAAATGCATTTCCAGCAGCTCTGGGTGAGTTACGATGTGCTATGTTGTTTAACTGTGTCCAGGTTTTAACCTATATTTCTCCTGGGTCATCGCACTTTTTTCTTTAAAAAATCGAACTGAAAAATTAAAAAAAAATCACTAGCTGCTCGCCTTGGAATCCAGCTGCGTAGGGGAAACCTTGCTTCTGCAAAATAAAAAATAAACTCATGAAAACCTCAGAGCTCGCTTTATTCAGTTATAGTCGCATAGGGAGATGAAGGAGTACATTTGGTCGAACTAGTTATAACTAATCTATTCATAATCTTTTATGTCTTTTTTAATTCGATTATTGCATCGTTTGGCCTAGGCCCACCAGCATTCTCACGCCTCCAAGAGGTTAGCTGACAGCGTGCGAAGAAAAAAACATGGAGGTGACCATCGAATGCTTACCGCTTTCATTTCAATATGTAGCTAGAATAGGGACCATTAAAGATGATAAGGTGTTCTCTAGGTCATTGCAGGTAAAGGCGGTCGCGGGGTTTCAGTCCATTTCAAGTGGCGGTCACCTTAATCTTGGTCCAGGTCTCAGACAATATAGAACAATAAAGCGAAGAATCCAAAAAGTTGCGATTCAAAGTTAAGTGTTGACAGCGCTTTCGTAAGTTTTTTAAGGAGTCTTATAAAGTTTTCTAGTCCTACATTTGTAGCATTTCGCGATTGTTCTTATCAACAAAAAAAGGATAAAGGATAAGGAACGATGTCAGTCAATCCCTTCAGGGATGCGCCACTAATTCTACATCTAGGAGGCAATTTGATTGCGTATTCGAACTGTATAACAACTTGCGATGGCTAGCCGATGAGCGTTTGTTCTTCATAGACAAGTGAAGCTGTCTATGGATTGCGGTCTTATTTCTGAAACAAAAACCTGATCTGCGTCTTGAACAGAGTGAGTGCCTCTGGAAGGTGCAGTGATTTCAAGCTAATCTGTTTATGACAAGAAGTTCAAAGTTTGAAAACTTTGGTCGCTTAATAAGCGTCATTGTAGAATTCATTGTTTGGTCGAGTTTATGGAGGAGGCTACTGCCCCCTCCCCCCAATTTGACTCCAGCTTCCCCTTTCTCCATGGCCGTCTAAGCCGCAGATCCAACGGGGACCGCTGAATCCGTACCAGACATTTTTGGGAAGGGTAAAGCGCCAACATAGGCGAACCACCGCCAGTCATCGAACAGCTCAGAATTGCAATTAATATGCCTTTATCCAGTATCCGTGAAAATACAATATCTTGAGTCTCATAAAGAGATTAACTATCGTCAACTTTTACCTATAAGAGATAAATGACGACGTTAATCAATCCATCTTGGGTGCGCCACGTTATACATCTCTGTTGGATATCGCGGTGGATATTGAATTACTATAAAGAATTTCAATTTGAAAAATGCGCATTTGGCCTATACAGTGACTTGTGGTGGCCAGCCTATGGATATGTCAGCGCTTTGTCCCTCCTAGATGAGTCTATTACAATTAACCCATATGGACTGAATGCGTGGTTGGCCTATGTTGGGAAGTCGAACCACGAACCTGCTGACATCGGGTGCAGGCGACACCCGGCGCCTCACCCAACGGCGTTATCACGTTCCTTCGTTTTATCCTATATTCTAATGTTAAATGTTTAGAAGTAGGATATATTTCCACCTGCGATCAGGGCTCATAAGTCTAACCCGCTGGGAGCATTTTGGGGAGTTAGTCGGAGTTTTTTGCGACAGTTAGCAACAATTAACTGTTAGCCTTAGTATATCATTTGTAAACTGACAATATATAACTTCCCAGTTAATCTTCTGAATGAATTTGAGTAGTCGACTCTACTCACATGTTTTGATACTGAGTTCGTAGTGGTGATGCCGAGGAGGCTCCTCGTGCTTTGAAACATGGATTTCATGACTTCTGAAAGAGGGTGCTATGTCAGGCCAAAATACAAGGATGTTGGAAAGTAAGTAAAAGCGAGACACTATGTATTCTAGTATTCTACG